>JAVGWX010000004.1:18095453-18355453 GCA_036924085.1 Ariolimax columbianus | reverse complement strand
ATCGTGTCAGTGGCATGTTTTTGACAACCTTGTCTCGAATTCCAGCTGCGTTTCTCAGAGTTTATTATCGGTTCTTATATTATCTGATTGCCCTATGTTCAGGATTTCGCTGCCGGCAGAAAACAGGTGTCGGTATTCCAAACATTGCACAGTTTACCTAAGAAGGAAATCAGACACGTACAGTATGTAATCACTTATAAACACATATGCAAATACACCACCAATACACAGACATATATATATATATATATATATATATATATATATATATATATATATATATGCATACATACACACACACACACACTTTATTTATCTATATACTATGTGACGGTACTTACTTATTTACTTCCAAGCACCACATTATACAGTATGCATCCAGTATTCAGCGACATGGATTCCCTAGTATGCATCCAGTATTCAGCGACATGGATTCCCTTGTCATTTTCCTCTACCATGTCACATAATTGCATATTGCATCAAGTGGTTTGGGTCCTGTATTGCGCCACAATCATATGTGACGGTCATCTATGTTTGTTCGAATCTAGTATGTTGTTATAAGACAAATGTCTGAGCTAGCAGAGACAAATTCTTTTAAGATGTAATAACATTTCTGAAATAGTCTACACGTGTCGTTGCAGATATGTGAATAGCTATTTGTTTCAAGTAGCTATAAATCTGTCATTTCGACCAGCAGAGTCGGTAGGAAAAAAAAAGTACGTGTATTGTGTATACACTACTACGTCTGTGTACTCTGAATTAAGTGCACACTATAGAGATGGTGTGACACTAATGCTACCAAAAGAGGCACAAAAATACTTATTAAATGGAAGGCAGTAAAACCCAAAAATATATTAATCACTTTCAACACTGACAGAAAGAAGATAAGATAAAAACGTTATTCAACGTTATGCGCCAGCCAATGACAAAGACCACTCAGTATAAGAAGAGTTTTACACCACACATCAAAATATTAATGACTAAAGAAGGAAATACATTTAGGTGGAAGACCTAAATACTAAGTCTGAGAATGATAATGTTTGGTTTTTTAAAGATCACTAGCAGACATGGAATCTGCGCTAAAAATGAGGAAATAGAGTTACCTTTGGACTTCTTTGCTTGAAATCAGCTGGTGTTTATTGGCAGCATAATTGCTCATATACGAATACACAAAACAACATAGGTGTCACCAGAACGAGGGACAGAAAAGCAAATCGACCAGATGTCGTCAGATCATCATTACAGGAAGCAAAGGTATGTAGAGGAATAGACGTAGCGTCAGACCACAATCTTTTGATAGCCAAAATAAAGAAGAAACCAAATGGGTACATACGAATATATAACCACAGAGAACACTTCAATGTAAGGTTCATCAGGAACAAAGACAAACGAGTTAAATTTGTAATCACAATATCAAAGAAGTATTCTGTTTTACATCAGCTAATAGAAATGGAGAATAAAGAAGAACATTGACAACATATACAAGCTTTATAGAACGATACTTGTGGAGACGATCTGGGGAAAAGAGAACATCAACAAAAAAAAGCACGGACAACAACAGAAATCATAGCACTGATAAAGGAAAGACAAATTAACATGACAGATTTGAACACAAGCAACACCAGAAATATTAGAGCCAAGGCTTAAGGAACATAAACTGTAGCTAACCAAGAGATACTTCTTCTTCTTCTTCTTCGTACGCAGTCAGACAGTAACCATTATTTTTTCGAAAAAAGCGGCGGTCATCCTGAGACTCTCGCCACTACCATAGAGCTTGTCTTGCAGTTCCACTGGCAATGGCCCCATCTGCTCTCTCTGATCCTCGTATGTTGGGCAGTTCTGCAGCAGATGTTCAGTGGTCATTTTACCAGTACCGCACGGGCATTCGTCGGTACACCCTATCTTCAATTTGTTGAATAGGTGGTACCTCAGTCTGTTGTGGCCAGTGCGAAGTCTGAAGACAACGACCTGCTCTCTTCGGTTCAACTGGTAATAGGCATCGTTTTTGGTGTAACCAGTATGTTCGGTTTCCCATTTGGTCATGTACCTGGCTTTGATAAGCCGTTTTGACTCTTCGTACGTGATACTGGTATCTGTTTGTGGTAGCCTTGCACCTTCTTTTGCCAGTCTGTCTGCCTCCTCGTTGCCTTTGATGTTGCAGTGTGACGGAACCCACTGTACCACTACCCTTTTTGGTGCGGACTGCTGGCACAGTTTGCAGAGTGCTGCTCTTAAGTCATTAAGCTCAGTGTTTTTCTGGCTTTTTAGCGCTGTGACTACGGCGAGAGCATCTGTCAGCAGGACTATATGGCTCTCATTTTCACTGTGTGTTACCATTTCTTCCACTGCCGCCCTCAGTGCCTCTGCCTCCGCTCCGAAATTGCTTGTGTACTTACCAGTAGCGAATGACAGAGTTATTTTTCTGCCATTTGGTAGGTTCAGGAATGCTCCTGCCCCTCCGTTCTGTGTAGTGTTTGTTACAGAACCGTCGGTGTATGCATGGGCCAAGAGATACAAGAGATACAAGAAAACATAATGATGTGTCGGCATGGGAGACACGGGAAGCTGCAGCAAAATGAAATTTGAAAGATCGGTACAACAGCACAAATAAACTTGGCAGGGATATAAAAGCAAGTAAATGGCACATGAGCAGACGAAGAGGTAGGCATAAGATTTTGAAGCAATTTTAAATAATCTAACTCCAGAAGATCGTCAAGACGTTCAGTCAGCAGAAACTGAACTGCAGGTTAATTGCGAGAACCAAACAAAGAATAAATTAAGAAAGCCATTTTGCTTCTGGGGTTTGGTAGCCAATGACATCTCAGCAGAATCAATCAAAACAGACATTGTCACATCAACAGAGCTATACAAACTACTTGGTAAAGTTTGGTACAGACAAGAAATACCAACAGAACAGAAGGAACACTATGTAGTCAAGTTGTCACAAATGGGAGATCTTCAACAGTGTACACATTATAGAGACATTTCAGTGCCGCAGAAAATGTGTACCAGTATAATGCTATAAAACACCTAAGAAGCCGTAGACAAATAGATGAAAGAAGAACATGAGGCTTTCTTCGACAAAATGGGTCCTGTATCGACCACATGTTAACGAGAATAATAGTTGAACAAAATGTGGAATGGAACATCACTTTATATACGATTTGTGGACTATGACAAAGCATTATGTAGCTAAGACAGACAATCACTGTGGAAGTTGTTAATACACTTCGGACTACTCTTGAAGGTCAATAAGATTATTAAAACATATGAAACATATGGAATATACAGTTCTACATGGATGTCTCTAATCAATATTCCTTTTTTTTTTAACTGGCTATTGTTCTCGAGTATGGCATTGCGGCATGGACAACAGCAGCAAAGGCGAACTTCGATAAAGTTAACAAACTTCAAAACCAAGCCATGAGAGTTATAACAGGAGGCATGAAGTCAACGTCAATTATAGAACTTGAAAAGATTACAAAGCTGCAAACCATGACCGATAGAAGAGACTGCAGAGCCCAGCTGCAGTCAGAGAAACTCCGAAGGCTGACTGACCACCCAATGCACCAGAGACTAAACAATTTGGGAAATGGGAAACTAAAGTGGAGAAACTTTGCAGAAATAGCCAAAGCAAAGATGCACGAAGATCCCATAAACGCACTAACAACACCAAAGCCCATCACTACTGTACGAAAACCTACCTGGAGGCAGGATATATTTCCAGAGGTGGTAGAATATATACCAGGTATTGGAAACAAAAACTGCCAGACTGAAAAAGAAAGGAGAGATACTACCCTAAGCTTTATATCGAAAAACTACCCAAGCATGGACTGGACTCATGCATACACCGACGGTTCTGTAACAAACACTACACAGAACGGAGGGGCAGGAGCATTCCTGAGCCTACCAAATGGCAGAAAAATAACACTGTCATTCGCTACTGGTAAGTACACAAGCAATTTCAGAGCGGAGGCAGAGGCACTGAGGGCGGCAGTGGAAGAAATGGTGATACATAAAGAAAATGAAAGCCATATAGTCCTGCTTACAGATGCTCTGGCCGTAGTCACAGCGCTAAAAAGCCAGAAAAACACTGAGCTTAATGACTTAAGAGCAGCACTCTGTCAACTATGCCAGCAATCCGCACCAAAAAGGGTAGTGGTACAGTTGGTCCCATCACACTGCAACATCAAAGGCAACGAGGAGGCAGACAGACTGGCAAAAGAAGGTGCAAGACTACCACAAACAGATACTAGTATGACGTACGAAGAGTCAAAACGGCTTATTAAAGCCAGATACATGACCAAATGGGAAACTGAACATACCGGCTACACCAAAAACGATGCCTATTACCAGTTGAACAGAAGAGAGCAGGTCGTTGTCTTCAGACTTCGCACTGGCCACAATAGACTCATGTACCACTTATTCAACAAATTGAAGATAGGTGGCACCGACGAATGCCCGTGTGGTACCGGGAAAATGACCGCTGAGAATCTGCTGCAGAACTGCCCGACAGACGAGGATCAGAGAGAGCAGATGTGGCCATCACCAGTGGAACCACAAGACAAGCTCTATGGCAGTGTCGACAGCCTCAGGATGACCGCCGCTTTTTTCGAAAAAATAAAGGTTACTTTCTGACTGCGTACGATGAAGAAGAAGAGAAGAACTGGCTATTGACTGAATTATTAAGACAACACAATCAACCAATAAAAAGTAACTTCAATTCAATCTAATAAAACTGTTTGATGATCTGGACTTTGCCGATAATTTACCATATCTGTCACAGTCTCATAACCGTAATTAGATGCAACATAAAATAAGTATAGTTGGTTAGAGGTCACATACGTTGGAACTGAGGTTACACGGAGAAAATCACTGAGAGTGTCAAAGAAAAGAACAATATATTTTGAAGAAAAACAGGCGAGTTATTGAGACATATTCCACAAGTTCTTTGAAGTATATTAAAGCTTTCATTTCTTTCTCATAAACATTAGTTGATTGATTGATTGATTGATTGATTTCTAAGAGAAAAGGAAATAATGCTTCCCCACATAAGGACAATAACAAACATGATAAACTGCGAACATTCGCCGTTTTCTAGTAAAAAATAAAAACTTTTCAAGGGAAAGCATTTTTGTTTGATTTTACATCAGGAAGGTTAATAACTACGCAGAGTTATTATTGATTATGTAACAATACAAATCATCACCCTTAGGCTTCTCAGTCTCTATAGACCATGAGCGTGACACGCTGTAAGTTTTGTACAACTCTGGCTCCTGTCTGCTATGGCTATAAAGTACGATCTGCGAGTGGCAGTCCATGCCACAGATCCTACAACCATACTGAGGAGGCTGGCCTGCCGGGGGGCCCTTGATCTCTTCAGTCTTTATCTTTTATCTGCAGCCAGAAGACCTCTACGAGCGTCAGCAGCCATTATGCCCCTTCCAACTGACTGTCTCCAGATAGCTCGATCCTGAGCAATTTCTTCCCAACTCTCGAATGGGATGGCTCATGACTTCATTTCCCTCTTGCATACGTCCTTGAATCGCAGTGTGGGACTGCCGATTCTTCTAACTCCAGTGGCTAGCTGTCCATAAAGGATATTCTTTTACAATATCTCGTCGTCCATGAGATAAACATGTCCCAATCACCGTAGACGTCGCTGGCTCAACAATATTCGTTCATAGTCATTGTACAATAATTTAATCATGCTCGTTCTAACCAATCGAAAGTGTATAATTTCTTTCATTTCTGTTACCATGTTTCTATATTTTGAGAGTAAATGCAAAAAATTATGTTTGTGCCCTCGTTGTCACTATTCAAACGTTGAACTGCCACATCACGAGGAAAGAGCTCGATTCGTCTTACATGACTAAACAGCTTGTATAGCAGCTTTGGGAAAGGCTTGTTTTCCTATGCACTTCATTCAGAAGTATTATCGGGTCTAGAACTTAACAGGCTGCTAACACTTTTAGTCCGGTTGTTAGTGCTACTTTATCTATTTCCGTCGCCTGATATCGATTCAAGATACTATTTCTATTGCAATCCACCAATGAAGCCATCTAGGATAAGTTATGTGCACTGGTTCTATCATTATGCTGTGTTTTTTAAAAACATCGAACCATATGTCTGGCCTCCTGTTATTGAAAACTGGTGAGCGTGCATACAGTGAGGTCAATATCGTAGGCCCGGCCGTTCGTCGTGCCTTCGTTTTGGTTCGCCTTGTTGTTATGTCATACTCTCACTCAGCGATCATATTATAAATGGATTCGTACATCGGAATTCACACTAGCTATTTCAAACACTAAATGTAATCCTACCCAATGCTTCACATCTTGAGTTCATGCCGGCGTCATGATCAGTTCAACTTAATGCTGTAGATATATGTGACACCGTCAACTATGCTTGCCAAACCATCAGTTTAACTATAAATGTGTATGCACAGCTAGATTTCGTGGTGATGTTCGAATACCATGTTCAGACTTTCACATTAGTGCACTTTCTAAACATACCCATGGGGGAGTCGATTACATGTCAACAATAGACTAACGGAGGCAGAGGAAGCGGTGCAACAGCTAGACAAAAGTAGTGAAACCAATAATCCTGCTCGTGCCTGGCCCGCTGATCAAGAAAAATATGCCAATAACAGCCTTAGAAACAACATCCCAGACACCTACAGCGCCAGCATGACCGCGCGAGGGCGACTTCAGTTGGCATGAACAATCATATGGTCACTTTGTGACAAAACTACACGATAAACTGCCTCGTTGAGGAACGTGTCGCTTATGACTTATGACTGTAACTGACTGCTCTCAGAACTAGCCATTTTGTTCATGCCCATGTCATTTATATATTACAAAGAATTCTTCCATGAGCAGTGAAACTACTATAAATGTCGAAAAGGATGGGCTGAGATAAAAAGGAAAGTTAAAGGTAGTCAATCACATAGCATTGTATTTTAGAGGCGTCATTGCACGAGGCGAGATGGTGTTTATGTGGTTTTATGTCCAGTTTCCTTCCTCTTTCTCTTTCATTCCCTCGCAGTAAGCCAGGTCACCGTTCACTGTTGCGTCGATTGGAGCATACCGTTTCCGGAAGCTAAATCTCCGTCCTTTACAATTGAAAATCGAGTGTTCTACCACTACGATTATCAGACATTTGATCAATGCATATTTGATCTTTTACTTACGAACTGCGAAGAAAACGAATTATTCCCTTTTTATATTTTTATTATCATATTAGGAATATTGTTTCTAGAACTTTAATTAAAAACCCCGAACGTAAAGACATTCAGCAAGTTTTTGACCGGTAGTGTGAGTTTTAGAGATTCATTCTGCATGAAGCATTAGTTAAACCTAGATTAGAGTACTGTGTTCTCGTGTAAAGTCCTTATCGTAGAGGGATATATGCATGCTAGAAATGATTCAAACAAGAGGGACACAACTGATCGTGGGATTTAAGAAATATAGTTATGAAGAAAAACTCAGAACAACGGGTCTACAGTGTCTAGAACAGAGAAGAATTTGCGATGACTTAATGAAAGTTTATATGCCTTGGCTTCGTTCGTTCTCAATCTCCCGCTACAAAACCATGACAGAGCTTTATGTTGCAGAATGTAGTCCAGAGAACGGTGTCGAGGTTTACAGCGTGACTGCGATATTTGAACCTTTCGGTCCAACAAATTCGACTTGAGCAGGTATTTTTTGAGTACCAGGTTAGCCTTTCCTCTTCGAACCCTTCTACTAAGCCAGTCTGCTTGCTGCAATATATTATCCAGGATCACCACTTGGATGTGTAGAATGGTCTTGGCAACTCTAGTTCGCTGGCACTGACGCTAGCGGTCAGCTATGGGTCACTGACCGCTGCAGCTCAACCAGCTACAAGAACAAAAGGGCACCGCATCAAATTGTATAAAGATAGGTTCAGATGATATATGATGAAATACTTTTAAAAACAGAGAGTGGTGAATGCTTGAAATGCATTGCCACATATTGTGATAGGGGCAGGGTCAGTTCATGACCTTCATTGTTATTTAGAGATGGCCATTAAAAATAGATTGGATGCTCACAGTTATTTTTAGTATCTGTGGAGTAGAATAAACTGGTTGTAAACAAACTCTGTAGAGCCTTCTAAACCAGTTTAATGCAATTATGTTCTACCATCCAGTGGTTATATTGTTGCATTGTTGATCTCTAATCTACATGCTTTCAGTGTGGCAGTAGGCCTTCTCATATGGCTGTCACGCACATAACCTTAATTTTAACTACTTTTGTAAATGTTTAGTCTATACATCATACCTGTAAGATTCTGGACTATGATGTGGGGACTTGCCATTCTGTTAAATTTCTCTGGGTGACTTTCACAAAATGACTGCATGTGGGTTGTTGCTTTTGAATGCTCATATTGAGTAAGATTACTTTTTCGTGCACCCTAAAAAAGGGCGTCAAGTTGTCGGTTGCAGCAGCTTTCCTTATATTCCGAGCGTGCTGGTAAAGGTTAACAGGAGTCCTCCAGTCGGTTGTGCTATTCTTGGCTTCATCTCCGTGTCGCTCACTACTACACGGATTACGTCGATCCCTATCTCGCTAACCAGACTACAATAAAAAATAGCCTGTTTCTAGGGAAACCTAGGTGGGGTAAGGGTCGGCCAGAAAAGTTTACCTGATCCATCCTTACTAACATGTCTGATCAGTATTCTGCGGTCAACGAAACAAAATACGTGTACGGACGGGCATCTGAACGTACGATTAAGAGCATGTACAGTGAGTGAGTTACATTATCTATCAATATCCACACCCTTCATCATCTTTTGAATAGGCCTTTGCACGGAGTTCAATAAATGTCAAAGCACCTCATCTAAGTATCATACATCTATATTATTTACATCGATTATTTCGTCGTCTTGATGTGGTATTGCAACACCCCTCTTTTACACCCAAGTCATTAAAACCCCCAGAAACGACAATGATGACATTGAAATTAGGACATAGAGCAGAACACCTTTAGTGGTTCCTTTTGATGTGTTGCAGCTCCGAACATTATACGAAAATAAACAAAAGTAATTTCAAACGGCGAAGTAATGATTAGTGTTACATCTAACACTAGAACTAACACTAGAACTAACACTAGATCTAACACTAGATCTAACACTAGATCTAACACTAGATCTAACATTAGATCTAACACTAGATCTTACACTAGATCTAACACTAGATCTAACACTAGATCTAACACTAGATCTAACATTAGATCTAACACTAGATCTAACACTAGATCTAACATTAGATCTAACACTGGATCTAACACTAGATCTAACACGAGATCTAACACTAGATCTAACACTAGATCTAACACTAGATCTAACACTAGATCTAACACTAGATCTAACACTAGATCTAACACTAGATCTAACACTAGATCTAACACTAGATCTAAAACTAGATCTAACACTAGATCTAACATTAGATCTAACACTGGATCTAACACTAGATCTAACACGAGATCTAACACTAGATCTAACACTAGATCTAACACAAGATCTAACACTAGATCTAACACTAGATCTAACACTAGAACTAACACTAGATCTAACACTAGATCTAACACTAGATCTAACACTAGATTAAACAATAGATCTAACACAAGATCTAACACTAGATATAACACTAGATCTAACACTAGATCTAACACTAAATCTAACATTAGATCTAACACTAGATCTAACACTAGATCTAACACTAGATCTAACATTACATCTAACACTAGATCTAACACTAGATCTAAAATTAGATCTAACACTAGATCTAACACTAGATCTAAAATTAGATCTAACATTAGATCTAACACTAGATCTAACATTACATCTAACACTAGATCTAACACTAGATCTAACACTAGATCTAAAATTAGATTTAACATTAGATCTAAAACTAGATCTAACATTAGATCTAACACTAGATCTAACACTAGATCTAACACTAGATCTAAAATTAGATCTAACATTAGATCTAACACTAGATCTAACACTAGATCTAACACTAGATCTAACACTAGATCTAAAATTAGAAATTACACTAGATCTAAAATTAGATCTAACATTAGATCTAACACAAGAACGTTGGACATAATTAACGTAATAGATCAGACGTTTTAGTCGACACTGAACTAGTGACGAGATCATTAAAGATCAGACCACTAGTGACGAGACCACCAGTGACGAGATCACTAGTGACGAGATCACTAGTGACGAGGAGACCTTCAGTGACGAGACCTTCAGTGACGAGACATTCAATGATCAGACCACCAGTGACGAGACAACCAGTGATGAGACATTCAATGATCAGACCACCAGTGACGAGACCACCAATTATGAGACCCTCAAGAATGAGATCACCAATAATAAGATCACCAATTATGAGACTCTCAATGATAAGATCACCAATGATCAGATCACCAATGATGAGATCACCAATGATGAGATCACCAATTTTAAGATCACCAATTATAAGATCACCAATTATAAGATCACCAATTATGAGACTCTCAATGATGAGATCACCAATGATCAGATCACCAATGATGAGATCACCAATGATGAGATCACCAATTTTAAGATCACCAATTATAAGATCACCAATTATAAGATCACCAATTATAAGATCACCAATGATGAGATCACCAATAATAAGATCACCAATTACAAGACCCCCAATGATGCGATCACCAATAATAATATCACTAATTATGAGACCCTCAATGATGAGATCACCAATGATAAGATCACCAATGATAAGATCACCAATGATAAGATCACCAATGATGAGATCACAAATAATAGATCACTAATTATGATACCCTCAATTCTGAGACCATCAATTATGAGATCACCAATGATAATATCACTAATTATGAGACCCTCAATTATAAGACCCCCAATGATGCGATCACTAATAATAATATCACTAATTATGATACCCTCAATGATGAGATCACCAATGATAAGATCACCAATGATGAGATCACCAATAATAGATCACTAATTATGAGACCCTCAATTATGAGACCCTCAATTATGAGACCCTCAATTATGATATCACCAATGATAAAATCACCAATGATAAGACCATCAATTATGAGACCCCCAATGATGAAACCACAAATGACGAAAACACAGGATGCGAGAGATGTATGTGACATTGCTACCTCCGCCTTTTAATAAGGTATACAATATTTCAACCGACACGTTTTCCACCGTTTCTCTTTCCTTTGTATAATGTAATGACTGCCGAGTGTCTGAATATATTGGTGAACGACAGCTTAAAAGTGAAATACCTTTTCTGTGCTATGTGTAAATATTTTTCTTTTGTATGTCTCCAAGCTCCGGACCACCCTGATGCTTACAGGCACCAATCGAAAAGAAATTCAAGCGCAGGAGACATGCATGTTAAAGAGGTGTTACGGAACGCGCCATAGAAAGAGCATCTGATTATGAAACGAGAAATGTGGATCATTTACGTCACAGTTTCCCATACATACCTTTTTTATGGGAACTTTTTGCATTTAGTTTAATGAAGAAAAAAAAAAAAGCAATGAAAAACAACAAAATGTATTCGATTATTAAATGGGAAGGTAATTTTTAAGTCAACTTAGCAAAAGGCATAAATTGACTTATCTGGTTAGGTAAGGATGTTTAAAAATGCATGTCAAGGTATATGGTCAGTTATTATGTATATATGCTATAACTCGACGCATTTTGGTCAGTTAGGAATGTCTTCAAGTTATACCTCGACGCATTTTGGTCAGTTAGGGATGTCTTCAAGTTATACCTCGACGCATTTTGGTCAGTTAGTGATGTCTTCAAGTTATACCTCGACGCATTTTGGTCAGTTAGGAATGTTTTCAAGTTATATCTCGACGTATGTTGGTCGGTTAGGGATGCCTTCAAGTTATATCTCTACGTATGTTGGTCGGTTAGGGATGTCTTCAAGTTATATCTCGACGTATGTTGATCGGTTAGGGATGTCTTCAAGTTATACCTCGTCGCAGTTTTGTCAGTTAGGGATGTTTACAAGTTATACCTTGGCGCATTTTGGTCAGTTAGGGATATTTACAATTTATACCTTGGCGCATTTTGGTCAGTTAGGGATGTTTACAAGTTATACGTCTACCCCCACGACCAGTTAGAGATGTATGAGTTGAATCAAACAGCAACGAATATATTATTGTTACTATTCCACAAACATATCAAATATAATAACCGGAAACTAGATTTAGATTCTGTTTTAAGCAGGTACGTTTGCTGTAATCATTTCTGCAGAGCACTTCATTCCAACTAATTTATTAGACGTCCATTAGTCAAAACTAGCCGGTTTGGTTTTGGTCACCTCAGTTAATGTGTTTTGTCTTTCACTTAGTCAGGTTTTAACATACGCGTGTTCTACAGTAGCGAAACGAGATGATACATTTAGGGTAAGCTGAGTCCTGAACATAAAGGGCCACACTTAACGATGTCGTAAAAATGTTGAAAAGTCCTTCGTCTTTGGGTTGAATGAAGTAGCTGAAACCCATACTGTGAACGTACTTTTGCACAGTTGTCTACGTTTTCTTGTACATCAGTTCTAAGCGCTGTTGTGTCATTTCTAGAAAAAAAATATACCGACCTATCCTTTATCATGTGATGAAATCACAATCAGAAAACTAAAACAAATTGCACTGAAATAACATTTGAAACACACTTTAAGAGCTTGGAATGTAAGTCTCAGTCAGGGAAGGTCGGCCTAATTTGTGGCTATTTGGCTGGAAGAAAAAGTAGCGCCCTTATGATCGTCTACTGTCTACCAATTTACCAGATTTCTGAGCTGTGTTAAGCTGGATACAGTCAGCTTTGCCGATTCGCGCGCTTGCTAACGTGTCACTACACTTACACAAAAATGATCATTACAATTTCAATTTCTACTTTATTTCACATGTGTTTTACGCAAATGGATATTCTTCTCTAATTCTTCAAAGCATTTTGGGATAGCTCAGCCTATGCAGTCTATTCTAACGATTCGATACTTGTATTCTATACATAGTCCACAAGGGTGACCGCGTATCTATTCGTGATACTGTGATAAATAATATTTATCAACGAAGTAGTGATATGTGGTATCATTGTTTTGGACAAATAAATTCTAGAAATTGAGTTAAATTTAGATACAATTTTGGACTTCGAGATGGACAACAGTGTGGTGCTTCTTGAGTTATTTTACTTATTCCTTTTGATTTCACTGGAGCATAAGGATCTTCTAGTATAATTTGTTTAGATATATCTTCTTGACCTTCTTCCAGGATAAATTGACTCAGATTTTCGATAGACGAGCAATCATGACAAATCTATAGACCATGACCAGACCATGTATTGCCTTGAGGAAATACCCATTGATGTCTTGTGACCAATGAATGATGTTTGGGGCTTCAGCGTGATGACCTTGACATAAATGTAAGAAAAAAGCGAAAATGGCTGCTTGCACTCAAAGCAAAATATTATTTCCGCCTTTGTCTTCGACATCACCAACTTCTGCACTGCTGAAGATATGGACTATCAATTCACGGTTTCTTTCGTCTTTACTAACCTACTCATTTCTAATCACGACCATCATATCTGTTACGAGATCTGGACACACAACCACACCAGAAAGTGATATAATGGGCCAAACAGGTGACGATAACCCTACCAAAATGGATATTACTTACTCAGCTCGGACCTACAATGGCATTAGCAGCACTGACCATGATGCAAATAGTTTTTTAGACGGAAGAAGTAAATCAGATTTAACAAACAACTTCATTAGGGACAATAACTATCCAGTAATGTCAAGGTCACGAGTCGGTCCCAATGTAAAGACTAGGAGCGGTAAGGGATTTCAAAAGTCTCGTCATTCATCTACATTTGGCTCTGTCTTTACTATGCAAGTGATTCCAAGAATTAGTCATATGTCGACACAATCCAGATCGCTCATTGACACACACTTTCAGCATGTCTCTAGTAATGTGGAGGATATATCACATATTTTTAACATCGTTGATGGTACATCATCACATACGTCTAGCAATGTGGATGGTACATCACATACTTCTAACAACGGGGATGGTAAATCACATACTTCTAGCAATGTGGATGGTACATCCAATACCTCTAACAATGTGGATGGTACATCACGTACTTCTAGCAATGTGGATGGTACATCACATACATCTAACAATGTGGATGGTACATCACATACTTCTAGCAATGTGGATGGTACATCACATACGTCTAACAATGTAGAAGGTACATCACATACTTCTAACAATGTAGATGGTACATCACATATTTCTAACAATGTAGATGGTACATCACATACGTCTAACAATGTGGATGGTGCATCACATATGTCTAACAATGTAGAAGGTACATCACATACGTCTAACAATGTAGATGGTACATCACATACGTCTAACAATGTGGATGGTACATCACATACGTCTAACAATGTAGATGGTACATCACATACGTCTAACAATGTGGATGGTACATCACATACGTCTAACAATGTGGATGGTACATCACATACGTCTAACAATGGGGATGATATACCATATTCTTCTAACACTGTAGATGTTACATCGCATATTTCTAATTCTATGGATATTTCACATACGTCTAACGTTGTGAACAGTGTATCCCATACATATGTGAATGGCATATCACATACGTCTGTGAATGGTTTACCACATACTGCTGTCACTGTGGGTGACATATCACATAATTTGAACAACATGAGTGATACATTACACCATCACACTGCAAACAACTTTGTAAACTTTGAATCCTATTTGCAAAAAGCTGAATCCAGCACTAACGCTGTAGGGAACTTCCGTGTTTACTATCCAAAATCGAAGAACACTTTGCTAAATAAATCAACTTCTCGTAAAAACATAGATACATCAACACAGATCTATGATAATGAATTTCTTGATGATTTCAAAACTATAAATGAAGGAATTAATCGATTTGAATTTTCAAATATTCTAAATAATGATGATTCTGACTATCGATCAACCAGTTACTCTAAAGTTCAGGATCTTGGAGTAAACCTTGGGCAACAGCCTCTACCACCGAACATCTTCGCTAAACGAAAAAGGCACTCTCGTTCTGTCGAAAATATCATAGAGAGCGATATTAATTCTTCACATGACTACGAGCTTCTAACAACACAGACTCTTCATTTTGTGGACAAACTGCAGTCGGACCCAGAACAGTGTCGTATTCCAGGAAAGAGGATTATTATTCTTAAAAACCACACGTTTAAGCCCAAGCAGTTTTTTCCAGTTTTTGTCGAGGAAGTAAAAAGAACTGTTCAGATTGCGAACACAATAAACGACTTGCTTCTAATCACCAGATCCCCACAAGAAGATTTCATGGATGTGTTCTTTGCAATGACTCAGTCCCTTGTGGAGACGGGACCTCTGGTTACCGGTTGCGCAATAGCATTTGACCTAGTTGCCCCAGCGTCATCATCAGGTGTATATCAACCGTCGTCTTCGTCATCGACATCTTCAACATCAACAAGATCTCCTCAATCAGTTCACGAGCTGCAGTCACTCTTTCCCTACTCATATCGTACTAGAGAGGGAGCAGTAGTAATAACTGACCTCTCTAGACTGTACAAACCTCAGACAACTACATGGTTCTCGGTTCACGTCAACAAGTCTCTGGAAGGACTTCTGAAACCGCAGAACAGGATATACGCAAACAAGACAGACATAGGAAACTTGACATTTTTCAACGCAAAGTGGGAGAAAACAGTGACAGTCAGCGCTGAAGATGGCTACTGGGCAACGCCCTACTATGACTGCCTGTTGCGGAATTGGATCATTCAATATTCGATCCCCTTTTATCAGCTGGATGGAATAACACCTACATTCAAGTGAGTAGCCAGTAGTAGTAGATTATTATCGATCAGATTTGATTAGTTTTATGCAGTCTGTTAGGAATAATGTCATTATAAGTTTGTTGATTAGAAAAAATATAATCTCATTCAGTGTTAGGAAGGAAACACAACTTTATTCAGACTAATGAATAGGAGGCACATCTTAGTCTAAGTTAACTGAATGGTAAAGATAATTTCAAGCAGTCAGTTAACTCGGAAGCACATTTTCACGCAGTCTATTGACCTGGAAAGTTATCCCATTAAACAGTCTATTGAATAAGAAAGACAGCTTTGTATAATCTATTGGTTAGAATCAGCAGTTACAGTTTTATAAGTAGAAAAGACAATCTCAAACAGTTTGCTAGTTAGAACAGATATCAACAGGCAAATCAGCATCTGTTGTGTTCAAAGCATATAATTAGTTTGTGTCCTGCCAGTTGTTAGCGATTCTGTCAGTCGCAGCTCTACTTGAGGAATTTTGTGACTAAGGCCCGCTCTCCACTACTGGATCACGGGAAGCTTTATAGGGGAAGTTAGAATAGGCCACTGCACCTCTGTGTATGTCGTTCAAAAACGAGTAAAGAGAGTTGTACATGGGGCTAGCAACCTCAACGTGTAAAAGAAATTGTAACAAAAACAATCGCTGTAAAAGCATGCAAAGTGCTCTAACGTAAGCTTCATATAGAAGGTCAACTGTAGCTGTGGCCGTATACTCCGAGCGAAGTGTACAACGAAACACAAGACAGTATTACAACGGATGTTATGTGTCGTTAATACACGTGACTGCTCGGATTGTTCAGTTTAACTGTACCTTTTAAAAATGTTTTGTCCATTCGATGAATTAACCATTCGCAAACAATGAACGTGTTTTCTAGAATTATTTTACTATCACAGAATGTAATTATGATCATGCACAAATGGCTTTCGGGGAAACTCCAAATGGGACAGAGAGGAGATAATGACCACAGAAACACTGAATGTATGGCGAGAAAGGCGACTAACAGTGCGGCTTCAATACATTGCAATGCACATCCATCTATGCCATACTTACAGCGAGTGAGGACCAAACTTTTGAGTTTGACATCAAGTTATAGAAACAATTTAATTTATTATGAAGGATTAAACTAGTAAATAATTATCTGACAGTGAATTGAACCAAGAACAAGGAGAGGAAGAAGATAAATAAAAAAATGATGATGAAAATGTAGAAAAAAAGGTTTATAACCTGAAAGCACGGAACATAATTCATTTTCCATGTTTTGTGTATACATTAAATTCATAAAGCCGACCTGTAGTCTCTTGATTATCTAAGAGCGAAAGGATAATTCATGGAAAACAATATTATTTTTGTTAAATGGACGGAGGAGGTCCATATTGAACCATACGCACTTTGCTTCTATATTCGTTTGCCTATTTGAATGCCACGTATGTTCATCTGATTTATCTTTCGCGTGTATGAGTCCCTGCATGTGATGTAATCAAATCAATGAGGTTATTTGGATGTGAGCTGGCTTCCACTGCCATTAGTTCACATAGATAATAAAGTTAATAATGTTTGACATTGCTTTCCAGACAATGTTGTAACTTGTTTGTTGCCATAAATGTTGCCACTGTGGTTTGTGCATGGTGTCAAAGTTACTTGTACCAAGTTCTTCACACTCTTCACGAATGTACTCTTGTAGCAGGTTCAACTGACTTTTCCTACACTCCGACGCGTAATGAAGGTGTATCTAAAGTCCTTCTGGCTGTAGTGCAAAACAAGAGTTCTCGGCAGACCCACCAATACAGTGACCACAGTGTCAATGTCCACCTAATAGGCCGTTTTTTCGCTTCTTTTTATTTTCGCTTAACATGTTATGCCTTTTGGTGTTAGTCTATGAAGAAATCTCTAGAATTAGTCCTACAGTCTGCCTCATGCACAGTAGCATTCATTGCATCATATATTTCTGTAAGCCACATTTTTCGTGGTCTGTCTTTGGCTGTGAATCCGTTCTATCTAAATAGCATTGCTTGTTGGAGAGTGCTATGTGATGGTAGTCTTGTTACGAAGGCAAACCATTTTAGTTTCTGTCTTTTAATGTGGCCTAATACTGGTGTTGTTTGCACTAGTCTTCTGATGTCATCGTTTCGGATCATGTCTCTTCTCTGTACGCCCAAAAGTGTTCGCAGACATTTTGCATTTGATGTTAGGATCCAATTTTGACGTTGATAGTATAGTGTCAGTGCAAAAATCGTGTTGTATAAAGCTCTTTTGGTAGTTATTGTCCCGTGCTTGCAATTTAGTATTGGAGTAAACTGTCCAATGATCTGATTTACCTTATTGTATATTTTGTTGAAATTCTTCCGTCTGCTGATAACGTGCTCCCTAAGTATGTAAAATCTTTCACATGTTTGATTTGCTATTTTTAATGACGATATTGTTGTCTTCGGCTATTCTAGATATTTTCATGACCTGTTTTTTTCTACATTTATTTTCATGCTGTATCCTTT
The DNA here is from genome assembly GCA_036924085.1 of Ariolimax columbianus. Lineage (NCBI taxonomy): Eukaryota > Metazoa > Mollusca > Gastropoda > Stylommatophora > Arionidae > Ariolimax > Ariolimax columbianus. The sequence goes on along the minus strand of JAVGWX010000004.1, from coordinate 18,337,010 downwards.
ACATGTTGTACTTAGTTTATCAATATGGTGCTGCAATTGCAGCTCTGAGGGTGCTATGATTGCTTGATCGTCAGCAAAAATAAGTTCATTTAAGAATGCATCAATATTGATACCTTCAATTGAATTGGCTGTTTTTCAAATTGGTCTACATATGTACCGAACAACAAAGGTGATATCACACATTCTTGTCGTACTCCTGATTTAATATGAAATTTAATATGAAATTTTGCTGAGAGTTCGGTTATTGTTCGAACAGAGCGCCGGGATCAAGATGTTGAGCAGCGCATAAGCTGCAGTGGTCAGCGACCCATAGCTGACTGCTAGCATCAGGGCCAGCGAACCATAGCTGCCAAGACCTTTCTACACCTCCACGTGGTGATGATGGATAACAGGCTGCAGTAGGGCAGACTGGCTAAGGAGAAGGAATCGAAGAGGGAATGCTAACCTGGTACTCAAAAAATTCTTGCTGAAGTCGGATGTGTTGGACCGAAAGGTGCAAATATCCCAGCCAAGCTGTAAAACTACGACACAACGCATTCCGTTCTCTGGACTACATTCTGCTACTTTAGCCCTTTCAGGGATAGGTAGTGGGAGATTGAGAACGAACGCAGAAGAAGAAGAAGAAGAACAGAGCGCCGGCTTTTAATGTAAAGACTGTTGCACAGGTTAATTAGGTGATCGGTTATTCCATAGTATGCCAATATTTTCCATAGATATTGTCTGCCTGCCCTGTCAACAACTTTTTTGTGATCTACAAATGCAACATACAGTTCCTGATAGAATTAATTGTTTGCTCCATCAATTGTCGTTGTATCAAAATTGCATCCATACAGCTTGTGTTCTTTCTACATCCCATCTGAATATCGTCGATCAATGGTAAGATGATGTAGCGTAATCTCTTGACTACGATTTGACAAGGATGCTGTAAGACAAGATGTTTGCAGGTGCATGGTGCGGGGCCTGTGCTGTAAGTTACACCTGGTGCTAACTTTCCAATCCCGATGTTGTATACAAGTTGTCCGTGGCGCGTTACCGCGCATCTCACTATAAATAGAGACCAAACCCGGGAACCGAGTAATCATTTTTTTTTTTAAACTTCGTTAATAAAACACGCCAATGCGTTATTGCTTACCTAATCATTTTTTCTGTCACATAGCAGGGACTTCCAGAGCCTTTGGGAAGGCCGGGAATACATTGTACCCGTTCCAAAAGTGGGCCATAGTCTCAATCTGTAAACGATAGCAAAAGGTTATTATACCATCACCACCACTGCTAATGCTACTGCTGCTACTGCTACTACTGCTACTACTGCTGCTACTACTGCTACTGCTACTACTGCTACTATTGCTACTGCTGCTACTACCACTGCTACTACTGCTGCTGCTGCTACTGCTACTACTGCTGCTACTACTGCTGCTACTACTGCTACTGCTACTACTGCTACTGCTGCTACTACCACTGCTACTACTGCTGCTGCTGCTACTGCTACTACTGCTGCTGCTGCTGCTGCTACCACTGCTACTGCTACTACTGCTACCACTGCTACTGCTATTGTTGCTGCTGCTGCTGTTGCTGCTGCTGCTGCTACTGCTACTACTGCTACTACTGCTACTACTGCTACTGCTGCTACTGTTGCTACTGCTACTACTGCTACTGCTGCTACTACCACTGCTACTACTGCTGCTGCTGCTGCTACCACTGCTACTGCTACTACTGCTACCACTGCTACTGCTATTGTTGTTGCTGCTGCTGCTGCTGCTGCTACTGCTACTACTGCTACTACTGCTACTACTGCTACTGCTGCTACTGTTGCTACTACTGCTGCTGCTACTGCTACTGCTGCTGCTGCTACTACTGCTACTGTTGCTACTGCTGCTGCTGCTACTACTACTACTACTGCTCCTACTACTGCTGCTGCTATTACTGCTACTACAGCTACTACTACTACTGCTACTGCTGCTGCTACTACTACTGCTGCTGCAGCTACTGCTACTACTGCTGCTACTTCTGCTACTACTACTACTACTACTGATGCTGCTACTACTATTATTGCTGCTACTACTACTTCAACCACCACTACCAACATCACCACCATCACTACTACCACTACTGCTACTGCTACTGCTACTACTGCTACTGCTGCTGCTGCTACTACTATTGTTGCTGCTGCTGCTACTACTACTGCTACTACTGCTACTGCTGCTGCTACTACTACTGCTACTACTGCTACTGCTGCTGCTACTACTATTGTTGCTGCTGCTGCTACTACTGCTGCTACTACTGCTACTGCTGCTGCTGCTACTACTGCTACTACTGCTACTGCTGCTGCTGCTACTACTGCTGCTACTACTACTACTGCTACTACTGCTGCTACTACTGCTACTGCTACTACTGCTACTACTGCTACTGCTGCTACTACCACTGCTACTACTGCTGCTGCTGCTACTGCTACTACTGCTACTGCTACTGCTACTACTGCTACTGCTGCTACTACCACTGCTACTACTGCTGCTGCTGCTACTGCTACTACTGCTGCTGCTGCTGCTGCTACCACTGCTACTGCTACTACTGCTACCACTGCTACTGCTATTGTTGCTGCTGCTGCTGTTGCTGCTGCTGCTGCTACTGCTACTACTGCTACTACTGCTACTACTGCTACTACTGCTGCTGCTACTACTATTGTTGCTGCTGCTGCTACTACTACTGCTACTACTGCTACTGCTGCTGCTGCTACTACTGCTACTACTGCTACTGCTGCTGCTGCTACTACTGCTGCTACTACTACTACTGCTCCTACTACTGCTGCTGCTATTACTGCTACTACAGCTACTACTACTACTGCTGCTGCTGCAGCTACTACTACTACTGATGCTGCTGCTGCTACTACTGCTACTACTATTGATGTTACTACTGCTGCTGCTACTACTACTGCTGCTGCAGCTACTGCTACTACTGCTGCTACTTCTGCTACTACTACTACTACTACTACTACTGATGCTGCTACTACTATTATTGCTGCTACTACTACTTCAACCACCACTACCAACATCACCACCATCACTACTACCACTACTGCTGCTACTACTGCTGCTACCACTACCACTACTACTACTACTACTACCACTACTACTACTGTTGCTACTACCACTTCAACCACCCCTTCCAACATCCCCACCATCACTTCTACCACTACTGCTACTACTATTTCTACTACTACAACTAATACTGCCACCGCTGTTACTACTGCAACTACTACTTCAACCGCCACTACCAACATCACCACTACTACTACTGCTACAACTACTGCAACGTCTACTCTTACTATAGCTACTGCTACTACTACTTCTTCCAATATCAACCACGGCATCACCCCCACCGCCACAACAACTACTACTATCAATACTAATCTACTACTACCGTAACAGAGCCATATATGTTATGTATATTTATAGGGGGTTAAAGCTAAACACATCTTTGTTCTTGTACAACTACGTCTCCCAGTGGGAAATATTAACCCAGGAAGTACATGAGAAATAGTTTAGTTCTGGGATGAAATAATAAACCTTCCGCGGAGAACACATCGTTGGGTCAGCCGGAAGGGAATTGAGCAGATTAATGTTTGGCTTATTTTTAGCTGAGCACATAGATGCGCTGGTCGAACTCTAGGACATTAACAAGGACGAGTATAACAGAGGACTTGACTAGCTGAACTGAAGCATACATTCGGAAAAGCAAGAAAAGTAGGAGACCAATTTTAATGAAACGTCCTATATATGTATTTAACGAGAGGAACACGAGCTCAGAAAAAGAGAAGGAATACTAGAGAGAAGAACAAACGAGAGGAAGAATAATGAAACTTTCTAGCAGGTTTTTAAAACTTGTAAATCATCTCTCCAAAATGTGCTTTTTCAAATCAGGAGCTCAGAGAAGAAGACTAGAAAAAAAGAGGAAAATGGAAAATGGGTAAAGGAACACTCTTTCAATTTGGAGTAAGTGCGGTCTCAAAGCATTTCCCATTTAACTCCACTATACAATTGCCGGCAGAAGAAACTGTTGGAAAAACTCATTCCGAAACATGGAGCAATTGATTTGGGTAATCATGCACATGAATTTGATGAAGAAGCAGATGCAGAAAATGAAAATAGAAAACAGACAAAAACAGACATGCGCATATGTAAGTGAATTATTAAAATGAAAGGTTTGCATGTATCACAACTAAGTTTCTATCTCAGAAATAAATAGAAAACTATGTTACAAAGGGTTACATCCCTCTATCTGATACATTCCCAAACAATACCTGCATTCAATAGCTAAGAGAGAAAAAATTCAGGATTTGCAAATCGCCAATGGAGAACTACATATAAGTGACTGGCTTGTCTGAAGTGAACAGAAACAAGCATAATATTGCTTTCCATGTCGATTATTTTTGCGCACGACAGTCAATACTCTCATGACTAGTTAGTCTGCGTCTAAATCTGCACTGATATTTGCTGAAGGCTACGATTCTAATAGTAAGTTGCGGGAACTTTCCTAAAAGATTCCAAAATGCTAAAAAAAATGATTTCGTTACAGAGAATGTGACATATCATATTGAGAACTAGAAAATGTCTCATGTCTGGGACAGGAGATGACTTAGATCATAGCTGTCGCAAAAATTGTACGACTTTATTCCAATTGCACTACAACGCGCTTTGCCACTGCCGATGTTTGTTTATTTCACCCCAAACAGAAAAGCTACAAATGCCTTACCAGGGATTCTTCTTCTTCTTCTTCATCGTAGCAGTCAGACATCAACCTTTATTTTTTCGAAAAAAAGCAGCGGTCATCCTGAGGCTGTCGACACTGCCATAGAGCTTGTCTAGTGTTGCCACTGGTGATGGCCACATCTGCTCTCTCTGATCCTCGTATGTCGGGCAGTTTTGCAGCAAATGCTCAGCGGTCATTTTCCCGGTACCACACAGGCATTCGTCAGTGCCACCTATCTTTAATTTGTTGAATAGGTGGTACCTCAGTCTATTGTGGCCAGTGCGAAGTCTGAAGACCACGACCTGCTCTCTTCTGTTCAACTGGTAATAGGCATCTTTTTTTGTGTAGCCAGTATGTTCTGTTTCCCATTTGGTCATGTATCTAGCTCTAATAAGCCGTTCTGACTCTTCGTATGTCATACTAGTATCTGATTGTGGTAGTCTTGCACCTTCTTTTGCCAGTCTGTCTGCCTCCTCGTTGCCTTTGATGTTGCAGTGGGATGGAACCCATTGTACCACTACCCTTTTTGGTGCGGACTGCTGGCATAGTTGACATAGTACTGCTCTTAAATCATTAAGTTCAGTATTTTTCTGGCTTTTTAGTGCTGTGACTACGGCCAAGGCATCTGTAAGCAGGACTATATGGCTTTCATTCCTTTTACCTGTCACCATTTCTTCCACTGGCTTACCGGGGATTCGATTCGCTGCCCTCCTTGTTGGAAGGCAGGCAGCGCTCCTCTCATAACTAAAATTATGAAATAGTATAATCTTTAAGAGGGCATCATATTTATACTCTTCTTATGAGAACGTTTTCCGATTTGAACTTGTTCTCAGAAGAAAACCAAGGAAAGCTCTTGGCTTTTTGAAATGCACGTACTAATAAGTCTGTGTTTCTTTTTACCAATTATTATGACTTTTTCCATCTGATTAACATTGCAATAATGTGAAACATTTAATGTGAAACATATTTGCATTGTAGCACTAGCAAGGATATTTAAATCAAATGTGATTTCATTTCTGTGCTCCTTTTTTCAGTATTTTTCTTTCTTCGAATATTTATCATGGAGGAAATACAGGAGCAAAAGGCGTCCAATGTAGAAAATCAACAGAGCGTTCCATTCTATCCCTCTCTCATTTTCCATATTCTTTCTTACCTTAAAAGGATACATCACGTGGCATAAAACAGTAGTGGTTGTTGCTGTTGAATGCTCACAATAAGTATATTTTTTCTTTGGTGCGCCCTGAAAAGGACGTTAAGTGGCGATTTTTTGTTGATTTCCTCACATCCCGAGCGTGCTGATGATGGTAGACCGGGGTCCTTCAGGCGGTTATGTTATTTGTTTTGGCATCCCAACGTTCGTGCACTCCTGTGGGAGGTAGTTGCTTGTTGGACTTCCTCTTCTTCGTCTCCTTCGAGATCTATTTTCCTGTATTTTCATTATTATTTGTCCATGTCTTATACTGGGATCAACCCAAGACAATCTACATTTGCGTACACTTTTCATTAGTTGTCTATGTGCATTAAAAAGCAGATGCTCGTTATACCTTTATTCTGTCCAGCTTACTCTTTGCATTCTCCAACAGCACCAGCTCTCGAAAGATTATCATATCGTTTTTTCTTTCTTTGTGTAGAGTATATGCTTAAGATCCACAGGTCAGATATGTATGCTGATTATTCTTTTACCTAACTCTCTATTGATATTACTAGATGTGAAAAAGTCAAAGATATAATGAATGAGAGAGAAAAAGAGAGCGAGAGAGAGAGTGGAAGATACAAAGGGTATAATGGAATGAATGAGAGAGAAAGAGAGAGAGACAGTCGAAGACTCAAAGGGTATAATGGAATGAATGAGAGAGAAAGAGAGAGACAGTCGAAGACACAAAGGGTATAATGGAATGAATGAGAGAGAAAGAGAGAGAAATAGTCGAAGACACAAAGGGTGTAATAAAGTGAAGGAGAGCGCACTGTCCAGTTATTCTGTGTTCAGTTGTACTTTTTCCAGTTATAAATAGTTCACTTCTTGCTTCCAGCTATCCATTGTTCGCCTTTTGTTTATAGTTATCCATTGTTCACCTTTTGCTTTTAGTTATCCATTGTTCACCTTTTGTTTCTAGTTATCCATTGTTCACCTTTTGTTTCTAGTTATCTATTGTTCACCTTTTGTTTCTAGTTTTCCATTTGCTCATCTTTTGTTTCTAGTTATCAATTGTTCACCTTTTGTTTCCAGCTATCTATTGTTCACCTTTTGTTTCTAGTTATCTATTTTTCACCTTTTGTTTCTAGTTTTCCATTGATCACCTTTTGTTTCTAGTTATCAATTCTTCACTTCTTGTTTCCAGCTATCCATTGTTGACATCATGTTTCCAGTTATCCATTGTTCACATCATGTGTCCAGTTATCCATTGTTCACCTCTTGTTTCCAGCTATCCATCGTTCAGCTGTACTGTTTTGAGTTATCCATTGGTCACTTCTTGCTTTCAGTTATCCATTTTTTCACATCATGTGTCCAGTTATCCATTGTTCACCTCTTGTTTTCAGCTATCAATTGTTTAGCTGTACTGTTTTCAGTTATCCATTGGTCACTTCTTTGTTCCAGTTATCCATTGTTCACCTTTTGTTTCCTGACATCCATTGTTCATCTCTTGTTGCCTGACATACATTGCTCACCTCTTGTTTCCAGCTATCCATCGTTCAGTTGTACTGTTTTCAGTTATCCATTGTACACCTCATGTTTTCAGTAATCCATTTTACACCTCATGTTTTCAGTGAGCCATTGTACACCTCATATTTTTAGTTATCCATTGTTCACCTCTTGTTTCCAGTAATCCGCTGTTCACCTTTTTTCCAGCTATCCATCGTTCAGCTGTACTGTTTCCAATTATCCATTGGTCACTTCAGTTATCCATTCTTCACCTCTTGTTTCCAACTATCCATGGTTCAGCTGTACTGTTTTTAGTTATCCAGTGTTTAGCTGTACTGTTTTCAGTTATCCAGTGTTCAGTGTTACTGTTTTCAGTTATCTAGTATTCAGCTGTACTGTTTTCAGTTATCCAGTGTTCAGTTGTACTGTTTTCAGTTATCCAGTGTTCAGATTTACTGTTTTCAGTTATCCAGTGTTCAGCTGTTCTGTTTTAAGTTATCCAGTGTTCAGTTGTACTGTTTTCAGTTATCCAGTATTCAGCGGTACTGTTTCCAGTTATAAATTGTTTACCTCTTGTTTTTCTTCTTCTTCTTCGTGCGCTGTCAGACGTCCCTCTTGTTTTCAGCTATCCATCATTCAGTTGTACTGTTTTCAGTTATCCAGTGTTCAGTTGTACTGTTTTCAGCTATCCATCATTCAGTTGTACTGTTTTCAGTTATCCAGTGTTCAGTTGTACTGTTATCAGTTATCCATTGTTCCCCTCTTGTATCCAGCTATCCACTGCAAAACAAAGCCAAGCTATTAACATGGTTTAAGGCATCTGTGTGCCTAGTAATTTGAGCAATTATTTCAACAGCCTGGCAAAGACGTATGGAGGTTGAGTGGGCATTCCATTGATGTTTGTAACAAAATTAAGAACCTATTGAGCAGAAGAAATACAATCCCACGTGATGGATATTCCATCCCAACTTGCATGACACTCCTTTGAATGGCATACCTCTTGATTCTCGCCGAACTTAAATAAGGTTTTCAACATCGAATACATTTTCAGAGTGCATGGACTTGCTAAAGTTGAAAGAAAGCTCAAGAATCACTTCAGAAAAATCAAAAGATACACAAGTAAACAAGTGAATGACTCGCTTCCCAATGAGTAATTGAAACAGATGGAGAAATAGAAGTTGTTGGCTATTGACTCCAAGTCGACCATATTGAACTTTGCTGATGTCAGTAAGCACACATTTGAAACAACATATCTGCATTTAGCATAACACAAAATCTGTCATTATGTTTTTAAATTTTTCACTGCTGGGTTCTTTTAATGGGTTCACACGGTTGATATAAATAACGCCAGTATGGGTTCCTTCAATGGGTTCACACGGTTGATATAAATAACGCCAGTATGGGTTCCATCAATGGGTTCACACCGTTAATATAAATAACTTCAGTTTGTTCCCATAATTGCCGCGAAGTGTGCAGTAAAAACAAAAATACAATCCTTTACTGAGTGTTCTGTAAGCTAACCGCTCGGCTAATCAACACTAGAGTCCTCCATTTACGGTATGTATTATAGCCACACATTCCAGGTATCAAACTTGCCATTTAAATGCACAGTTGTTTTAAATTATGTATTTTTCAAATATAACTTATGTGAAAGTGAAGTGGTAGTGGCAGTTATGTTTCTTTGATGCAATCTTTGTTTGGTATTTTATAGAAGGCAATCTCTAGCGAAAAATTGGCATGACATATGTGATACAAATTATGTAATAAATATTCAGTTCACATCACTTTTATGCTAAATACGCAAATTCACAACAAAATGAAACTATGTAAGATATTTCACATGACTTTCAAGCCACGGGGATTAATTTACATCCGTTTAGGAAGCTATAGACAAATTAAAGTCATACTACAGTTATGTGGACTAATTCACATCATGCTATAGCGATATCGGATAATTCACTGAAGATTTAAACGATATTGGATAATTCGCAGAAGAATTAAACTATATTGGGGGACGGCGTGGCCTAGTGGCACGGCTCACAACCGGAAGGTGCTGGGTTCAATCCCCATCAAAGCACCGGCCGTTACCCCGGGGAAGCAAACCCTTAGAAAATGCAGGAGGAAGCAAACTCTTACATAAAATGCATGCTGAAGTCGGATGCACTGGGCCGACAGGAGCAAAATAAGAACAGTGCAACGCACACCGCCTTGGGGATTAGAGAAAATAAGGAGAACACAAAAAAAAAAGAACAAAAAAAATATATTGGATAATTAAGAGTAGAATTAAACGATATTAGATAATTCACAATATATTAAAGCGATACATGATAATTCAAAGCAGACTAAGGCGACCGGAGACAATTCACAAGAAAGCGATATGGGTTAATTCACATCAGTCAATAGTAGCTAACTGGCGTCGGATGTAAAGCAATATGGGCTGTTTCGGATAGAAGTTAAGCATTAATCATATTAAATCAATTTAAGTGATATACCATAAATCGCATCAAGTAAAAAAATTAATACGAATTCTCATTAAAATTGAAATATACTCTAATTTACACCAAATAGAGAAATATACACAAATTCCCAAGAAATAGAGAAATATACACTAATTTACACCGAGAAATGGGATATACACTATTTCACATCTAAAGTAAAAGTTATGTTAAATGTTATTTGCATTAGCAGTCTTCAAGGTCACTACACACACATCCTATGGGCAGCTGATATGGGGTAAAAGAACAGTAGCCTGACTAGATCTAAGGTTTAAGGACGCATGTAAGTGGGACATGAAGGCCCTGGATATGGATCTGACATCCTGGGAAGACATAGCTGTAGATCGATCCAAATGGAAATGCAGCCTGAAGAGCCACCAGGCTAGGAGAAAATAAGCTCATGCAACACAAACAAAGGGAAGACAATGCCGCAAGGAAAAGCAGAACCAAAATCCCAGTAGAGTTGTTATTCCTAGGTCGCAACAACCTTTAGTCAGACATCACTGACAAGAGCTACTTTCTAACTTACAAAGTAAATGGATATGCACTTATTCACATCAAATAAAACAATGAACGATACATTACACAAAATATAGCAGTGTAACATAATACATATCAAATATCGCGACATGGATCAATTCACATCAAATAAAGTTATATGTACTAATTCCCAGCATATACTAATTCATTCGTATCCACGATAAGCAATACACGGTTATTCAAACCAAGTAAACAAATTTCAACTAATTGACATCCATTAAAGCAATGTACACTAAGTCCGAACAAGTAAATCAATATACAGTAGTTCACATTAAATAGGGCGTTGAAAAAGATACAGCGAGTACAAGACAGCGTGAAGGTCAGATGTGTGTCAGCCAGATGTTGGGCTGGCGGCCCTGGGGACGACTCCAGGAGTACTAGGGAAGACAGATGGGCCTTTCTAAGTGGTAAAGTCCACATTTCTGAAACATATTATTTAGGACATGTGATTCGCAAGAAACATTACAGATTCGACAAAAACGACACAGCTATCAACATCCAGTTGGACCACTCCAAAGTGACCCTTCCTAACCACCCAGAAGAACTGCTTTAAACAACATACGTACGGTTGTGCAACGAAGGCTCAGTTCCTTTCCCTATGCCTGTCTCCAGCACAAGGCGACTGAGATTCAACGGCATATTGATTCCAATGACTCGATGTGGTTTCATTGTGACCAGAAAAGGATCTACGGCCCTCCGTTTCATCATTCATCTCCTGTTCTCAGTGTCGACGGCACATCCCTTTTGATTAGATTAAGTCCAGGTTTTGGATCGCTGAACAGAACGTACTCGAGTGATCATCAACAGTTCGTCCATTATCAGCGAACAAACTATAGCCAATTGGCCTTAAATTGTTTTTAACCAGGCGTCTGACCTCGAACCCAGCGAAGCTGAGGTCAGAAACGCAAAAAGCTAGATGCCTATTTGCACAGCTACCGTGCCAGATGCACTATCTGCTGAGATTGACTAAACAAGCACGCGTCTTCAAGAACTGACACTACTCCGTTCGTTAAAGCTGAACAAGTTCCACAGGAGTTGCCACTATTGTGCATGAAGCTACCATCTTGGATCTCCTGTTTGCTAACGACTGTTCAGAATGCACGTGCATGAAGCTACCATCTTGGATCTCCTGTTTGCTAACGACTGTTCGGAATGATATAGACGATCCACCATGACAGAACTTTCGGTGGAGTACAGTAATTTTTGTCTCATAATCAACAGTAAGATACCTGAGGCACTCTTCCAACATACTTCGGAGAAGTCGTACAGCGAGCCAAACATCATCATACAAAACCAACGTCTACAGCTTCACCTACCAAGGCAGTACCCTCATCATCATCTTCATCATGTCCTTTGCAGAACGTCGCTCTCATGACAGCCTGTCTGTAGGAAAGTCTATCTTTTGCCAGTCTTCCGGCTTGCACTAAGATCAAATCAAGCTTTTCCTTGATATCCTGAGTCCATCGTTTTCTCGATCGGCCCCTGCTTCACTTTCCAATGACCATGCCTTCCATAACCGCTCTCTCCAGTCCCCTGTGTCGTTTGACTAGTCCAAAAATCTCATTTTTCGGGTCATTACGTCATTTAGGAGCCTTTACATTCAGGTCTTGCCGGATGGATTTGTTTCTTTCTTTCTTTGTCCATGGGATTTTCAGGACTTTTCTGTAGCACTGTGTTTTAAAACCACTGATCTTCGCTCTTATTGCTTTTGTAATCGTCCATGTCTCACATCTATAGGCTGCCACAGGAAAAATGCATGTTTTTAGGAACTTTAGTTTTAGTTCTTTGCTTATATTATGCCATAGGTTCTGCATACTCCTTATCTTCTGCACTGCCATAGTCAGTCGTCTTCCTACTTCTTTGCAGTCTCCATTGTTGTTCAGTATTGATCCCAGATATTCAAAATGTGCAACATTTTCTATGTCTTCGCCAGCTATCTCGATTTTAGGTTGGACTTTTGTCTTATGAGTTGTAATTATTTTGTGGATGGTTGGCAAGAAAATGGATCAGGGGATCAACGGATGGAATTATGGAATAATGCATGCACCTTCCCATGACAACAAGAAGAAACGTTACATAGATTCCTTTAAAATATTCTAAAACTCTTCAATATTGAAGTCACCACTTTGAAGATGCTTGCACAGAACAAATCCACCTAGCATCATTCAAGGTGCTCAGATCGCAAAATAAAATATCATCCCCGAGGCGCAGAAAAAACAAACCGCCCGTAAGAACAGAACACATTAGGAATCCATAGTACACTCCTCAAATGTATGCCCCAAGTGCTAAAAAGTCTTGGACTTTACGGTCATGTGAGATGACATTTTGCAGCACATGTCTCATGCTGTCGTCATCTCCGCTTTCGATGGACACTTATTATTATTATTACGTGACATTAGTATCAGATATGAACAATGATAGAGACACGAGCTAATCATTGCAACATGTGAAATTGGATGCTTGCAAATAACAACCATGGTTGAATTATTCTTTTAAGACAAGGTATTTTCACATCTCTTCTATAAGATTGTCATAAATTTCTAATGCTTAATTTAACAGACGCACAGACCCAGCATTTCACCAAGCCTACACTTACAATATCGCACATTTTTCCCCACACGTTTTATAAAGAAGTATCAGGCTCAGAATTAACATTCTAACGTAAAAGACGTCTGTTACCAATCTACAGCCATGGCTCGTTAAACCGTTCTCCAGTTTAGTTGCTTACCATCTTCGATGACAGTGAAACTTGTTTCAATTATGGCTTCCAGCGTCTGGAGATTCTATTTAGAAGGAGAGCAGAACAGTGGGTCACTCAGGTGGTACAGATTTGCTTGTGCTCATCAGTTGGTTTACCTGTGCGAAAATAGGAAAGAGACGCTGGGACGTTGAGTGAGGGAGACAGATAGAAACTGGGTTAAAAGATGTATTCGAGAAAAACAGAATTAACTAATAGAGTAAAATTCATATATACAGAGAAGGGCCAGGTAGTGGTAATGCTGGAAAAGAGGGTTTGTCGAAAGTGCATTTCTGCATGTCAAAATAATAGTTGCTTTGTTTTATAGAAGGTGAATTGAATAGATGAAAATATAAATGGATAGATGTATGGATGGGTTTGCATGGTTACATGAATTTGGGGTGGGGGGGGGGGATACATGGATGAAGGGATGGACAAGAAGAATGGTGGATGAATAGGTTGAGAAGAATTTTGTGGCAAATTCAATGAACACATAGATAGATGAAGAGTAGATGGTGGAACGAAATAACGACGTATGGATGGTTAGATATATTAGTGGATTGGGATGGGTGGATGGGTAGGTGTGGAGGGTTGACGAGAAAAATTGATCAGGGGATGAACGGATGGAATTAAGCATGAGCATGTTTGAACTACTGGGTGGTTGAGTGGACAAACTCATAAATGGATGGAGGGTATATGGTGGATCGAAAGTGGGATGTATGAGTGGTTGAATGTGTTGGTGGAGTAACCGACGGATAAATGGACAAACACACGACAAGTGTGAAACAGTTATACAGCCAAGTCTAGGAATAAATGGAAAGACACACGACAAGTGTGAAACAGTTATACAGCCAGGTCTAGGGAAAAATGAGGAACACGCTAGCAATGATTTTGAATACGTATATAAACAGACACTCACATATATAGACAGACAGACTCACTCTCTCTCTCTCTCTCTCTCTCTCTCTCTCTCTCTTTCTATCTATCTATATATATATATATATATATATATATATATATATATATGTATATACACAGACACATACAGACAGACAGATAGATAGATAGATAAATATATAGATAGATAGATAGATAGATAGATAGATAGATAGATAGATAGATAGATAGATAGATAGATAGATAGATGGAAAGATAGCAGGAGATAAATGGATAGATAGAGACGAATGAATAAATATATCCATGGATAGAAGAACATGCGAACGACGATAAGGTGTACATATAGAAGCTTCAGCAGACAGGTGGATGATTTGTTGGGATAAAGAAATAGACAGGCATATGTTTGAAGGTAGTTACCAGATTTAGAAGCTGGAAGTTATCACACAAGCTTACCTGGATCTTGAAAATGTGTTATATACAATAAATATGAACTCTGATTTGTACACGAGGAAAGGTGCACTACTAGAAATTAATGACTTTCCTACCTCAAGAACCTGTGCTCTGACACACACACATACAGAGAGAGAGAGAGGCGAAGAGAGAAAGAGAGAGAAGGGGAGAAAGAGAGACAGAGGGGAGAACGTTAGAGGTAAAGGGGAGGAGAGAGAGGGAGGGGAAGAGAAAGACAGACGGAGAGATAGACGGGGAGAAAGAGAGAGAGGCGGGGGGGGGGCAGAAAAGCAGAGAGAGGATGAGCGAAAGGAGGGAAGAAAGAGAGTGGTAGGGGGAGAAAGAGGGAGAGAGGGGGACAATGAGAGAGAGAGAAAGAAAGAGGGAGAGAGAGAAGGGGAGACAGAAAGAGAGGAGGAGGAAGAAAGAGAGGGGAGAAAGAGAAAGAGACGGAGAAGGGGGAGGGAGAGAGGGGAAAGAGAGGGAGGGAGAGAGAGACAGAGGAGAAAGAGAGAAATAGAGGGAGAGGGGGAGAGAGAGGGAAGAAAAATAGAGATAGTCCGTACACTGACGTATACACAAGAGTGAGACAGCGAGAGATAGAGAGAGAGAGAGAGAGACAGAGAGATTGCAGCACGTTATGGGATCTAGTGTACTGTAGGTTCGTCTGAATTCAGCTTGTTCGGTTGGTTGTGCCTTCTCGAGGGTCTTATAGACCCTTGCAAGGAGGCAATTGGTAAACATTGTGTATAGTGTCGGGAGGAGAGTGATTGGGCAGTAGGTGGACATATCTTCTTTATCTCCTTTTTTTTTATAGATTAGGACGGCCTGTGATTCTAGCCAGGTAGAAAGAGAGAGAGAGAGAGAGAGAGAGAGAGAGAGAGACAGAGTGATTTGCAGATAAAGGTGCCAGAGCTGTTAGTTCTCAAGTTACTTGGCCGACAATGAGGGTATTTGAAAGTCATGCATTGAATTAATATTTTTTACGGGTTTGCTTTACCTTGGGACAATCTGACATGATCATAATCTATCAGACATTTGTGCCAAAGGACAGGAGCCCACAGACCGATGGATCAATAACCATCACACATTTAGCCCCATTTAGTGGGTCAGTTTATCTCTTCTCCTAGCCATATTACCCATACACTTTTTTAGTTCAAGACTAAAAAGGTCCAGTTACATTTTGTCCATATTTTTGATCTGAATTTTCCTTTACCTCCTCTGTATTGTTTTCCCTTGTATTTAGTCTTCATTTCTTGTCCATTTGAACAATTTTTTTCAGATTCATATCAAACAATTCCATTGTACAGTATATCTGTTATCAGGCTTTGAACTTCCGCGTAAAAAAAAAGACTCAGAAAAAAAAAGACAAATTGTTAGGATAATTTTATATCCGAAGTTTACTGACGAGAGAGTGGTAATGGAGGGCATGGTCACTGGAAAGCTAGGCACGGGCCGACAGAGATGACCATGGTCTCAGGACATCAAGAAGACGCTGGATTTGACCTTGGAGCAGGCCAGAAGACTGGCAGAAGACAGTTTCCTACAGATAGGCTGTCATGAGAGTGACGTTCCGCAACGGACATGCTACATGGTATTGATATTGAGTTTACTGGCTGTCCCCTCTGACATATCTTTCTTCTTCTTCTTCTTCTACTTCGTTTTCTTCTTTTTCGTACTCTCTCAACTAACCAAATATGATACTGCCACTCTGTCTCTCTCATGGGGTCGACAGGTTTGAAGAATTAGTTTTCGCCACAAAGGCACACGTCTTGAACAAATGAAGATGAGTTGGCTATTTGTATGTTTCCTGAAGGCCATTATAATTTACAAGGAATCGGGCAAGGTCATTATATTGTCTATGGCATGGTCTGCATTGTCCATGATGACTAATGTAAGTTTTTGTTTGTCTCGGCTCCCAGGAAGTGGTTTTTCAGCTGTCGCCGAGATATAACTTGCCTGCACATCCTTTAATTCTATGTAGATTCGTGATGTTCTTTTTTCTTAGCTCTCTCTGGTTTGTATATATTCCGTTCTGTGGTTGGATTTTTGTTGTATCTTTTTGTATTTGTGTTGTTGTCTTTTATCATGACTTCTGGCATGTTGTCATCTCTTTGTATTTGTGTTGTTGTCTTTTATCATTACTCCTGGCATGCTGTCATCTCTTTGTATCTGTTTGGTTGTCTTGTATCATAACTCCTGGCATGCTGTCATCTTTCTGTACCTGTTTGGTTGTCTTGTGTCATGACTTTTGGCATGTTGTCATTTCTTTGTATCTTTTTGGCTGTCTTGTTTGATCACTTCTGACCTGTTGTAATCAGCTCTAGTAATTGTATTCTATTCCATGCTGAAAAGGAGCGGCGTCTTGCTTATGAATGATGTCTTTATCTGCACAAAATGTAGTAAGAGGACACCTTTTCTTTCTCTTTTAAACAAGGCATCTTTTCTTTAGTGCATGTATCGAACATATCTTTCTTTTATTCATTGGATGATTAATCGGGAGAGGTTTGTGCTCTTTCTGCTCTTTCTTCTATATGCCGGGGGCTGCCTTTTCGCATTTCTGTACTTGGAGGTGATTTCATTGCTTCCATAATTATTCACTGAGTATGGTTTTAGATTTTAGCTGGTTTTCAAAATTTTAGTTTGAAGCTGTTGCTGTAATCTAGACCCTTACTAGCATTTCCTGCTTATAGTAATTTCAGTATTTTATAGTCTACATCTCAGCTGGCTTCTGCTAATTTTGTATTTAGAGTCACTCGTTTATTAAGCTACCTGTTGACACTTATATGATGTTTGTTGTGTCTAATATCCGTTGTTATTTCAAGTCATTTCAGATGCTTTTCTACGGGTAGTTCATATCAGTTTACTTTTAGCGTGCTTTTGTTTATCTTGTTCGGAAGTATATTAAATGTGTGTGTTGCTTTCTACTCAAATATATTTAAACGTCTCTAACGTTCGCCATTGATCTAATTTGTGTATGATTTTCTGTGTTATTAAGACCGCGTAGCCTAAGACTGAAACGTCAGTTTCGCATTCTCAACGCACGGGTACGAATCCCGCCGTGTCCAATTTGGCAAACATGGGGGTTTTCTTTGCACGATCTCTTCTCCACTTACGGAAAGTAATGACAACTTACCGTACTGCACACATGCCAAGAAATTTATAACAGCCAAATAGTTTGGCAGTTTTAAGAGCGACGTTCTGCCAAGGTCATGCTACTTACTTGTTTTATTCCGGTAAAATGCAAGTTTCGTTTTTGATTGTCTCTTCGGTGATTCTTAGTGTTATATCATGGGCATATACACAGCTGTTAACCTTCATTGGGACTTTATTATCAGCTATATCGTTGGTGTATATCAAACAATCTTGGTACTAGTACACTTCCTTGGGGCACTCCTTATTCTAGTGCAATCAGGGCTTGTGAACGCATTTTCTTTCACTCTGGCGTCGAATTTACCTGCGTCGGCAGACTCCCTTCTTGAGCATTTTTTCTTTCGTCCAGCTCACACTGTGTCTTTCTTCATATCTACCCAGACTGCCAGTGAGCTAAGCTTAAGCTGGAAAGTATCATCGTCTCTTGCGTTGTGTCTATTGTCTTTTCATTTGTTGACCTATATTGCCGCAAACCAACCAGTTTCACTCAGAGTTTCACTTAAGTTTGTTCATTGTAATGATTCCGTCAGTTAACATGTCTAGCTAAAAATCTGGTTGGTTTGTAGCGGTCAGATTTTGTGTTTCCAACCAACCACCATATTTTTTAAAAACTAGTTGTTTCCTTCCATACTTGTGGTACTATCACTTCATTCGAGTTAAGATTTGTGATTTCTTGTTGTTTCTTTTTACGTTTTGTGCAAGGAATTTTTGCATTTTCCTTGTTCCTGAGGACTCAAGTTTTTTGATTGTCTTAGTTCATGCTAGCTCTTGATGTGTCCATCAAGGCAAAGGCAATGATGGCATAATTCATTTTGCTAGCGCTATTTTTAGTAAGGATTAACTGCGCTACTTTGTATCCTCACTCTCTCGTCTCGTGTCGCCCGACCCCAGTGGCAAGTCAAGGACAAGACGACTAGGGGGCGACTACAAGATGCAGGAGACTCCGCATCAAGCACCTGTGAAAAAGACGGTAAAGTCTGGAGTTGAACCCATACCACCTGATCACGAGGCCGACGGCTTAACCACTTCGCAACGAAATCCCCTTGATGTGTCCATATTGGCAATTATATACTCCACTGTTGTTGCTGTTGTTGTTTTTCGAATGCCCACATTTTCCTCTATTCTTCGCTCTGTCGCAAAGTTCAATGTTAAATCCAAGCTACATAATGAAACGCCAAACGAGCGTTTTTCACTACCGACAGTACGCGTAATAAACACAGCATCACATTGCTTACGCGTTGCTTTTCAAAGCAATATGGCCAATTTTTTTTGTGCGTTCGCATTATTTTCTCTAATCCCCAAGGCGGTATGCGTTGCACTGTGGTTTTTATTTTGCGCCTGTCGACCCAGTGAATCCGACTTCAGCATTCATTTTATGTAAGGGTTTGCTTCCTCCTGCATTTTCTAAGGGTTTGCTTCCCCGGGGTAACGGCCGGTGCTGTGATGGGGATTGAACCCAGCACGTTCGGATTGTGAGTCATGTCACTTAAGCCACTGGACCACGCCATCCCCCAATATGGACATAAATACTGGTATAATGTTGTTGTTGTTACTATAGCAACTAGTACTTGAGTTAGGCACTCTTGACGACTTTTTTTATTGGAGTATTACGGTGGTCTTCGCACATTCCGAAACGCACTTCAGAAGGTGTATTGGGGTATTCCTGGCTGTAGTCTAATAATATGCTCCTCGGTAAACTCATAACCAAGAGCATCGAAGTGCTGATTCCTACCTGGTTAGTTAGATTGCCATGAAACAGCCTGTTTCCAGCCGAACTGTTGGGAAGTGAGATGATGATGTGAGCTATATGTTTCACCTGACTCTAACTAATACAGTCTGGACGGAATGTTTTGCGTTACCGGGCGTTAGTATCCTCTTCCAGTTGGTTGTTGTTGTTGTTGCTGCTGGTGTCGTTGTGAATATCTAGAATGACTAAGTTAACTCTAATTTGTGTCCTGAAAAGGACGCTAAGTGCCGGGTTGCAGTTGCTGTCTCACAACCCGAGGGTGCTGATGAAGGTGGACCAAGTTCCTCCATGCGGTTGTGCTATGTTTTGCTTTATCTTTGTGTCGCTCACTACTACGGGGATCAATAGATCCCTAACCACGTTAACTGGACCACAGATTGATATTCATTCCACTTGACTCGTGCCTACTATCACATGGTTATGCAATAGGTAGATTGCTGTTTCATAGGTTGCAGTGTTATCATCTTACAAATAATCTGTATATGATGCCATTGTGCCCTTTTATCCATATGCAATGCCCTAATTATATAGATTTTCGATACCAGGATGTTTACTCACGTCGAACTTCATTATTAGATTTTGTTGAGGTCTCAAAAACCGGTCGCGTCATAATTGTCCTGAGTCGTCCATGCGGTTTTTTTGAGGTGTACAACATCGGACTTGTCATTTAGTTTGCTTATCTCTTCAGCGCACATCAATAACCTGTTTCTTCATCGTCCGGAGTAGGTCATGTGAGCCACACCGACTTTCTATATATATATATATATATATATATATATATATATATATATATATATATATATATATATGTATTTCTATGTAGCCCAGGGCTTTCCATACGAATTCTATTTCAACCTAGTCAAACGTCTTTTTGTAGTCAATGAATGTAAGTATTAGCGGTGTGCGCTGCTCTGGTGCCTTCTCGATCAGATTGCAGCACGTTGTTATGTGATCTTGTGTACTGTAAGTTCGTCTGAATCCAGCTTGTTCCGTTGGTTGTGCCTCCTCGAGGGTCTTGCGGACCCTTGATAGGAGGCATTTGGTAAACATTGTGTATATTATCGGAAGGAGTGTGATTTGGCGGAAGTTGGACAGGTCTTATGTATCTCCTTATTTTGTAGATTATAACGGTCTGTGACTCGCGCCAGGTAGACGGGATTTCTGTTGTTTCTAAGTATCGAGAAAATCTACTGGCTAGGTACGTGTAGAGTGGATGACCGCTCAAGAAATTCTACGAAGGATGCACCACCATCACACCTCCATTCACTCAACCTATAACCATCGTGACCGAGACGGGAGTGCGGCAAGGTGACCTTATCTTGCAGAACCTATTCTCTGCACGCCTGGATTCGACGATGAGGCACTGCGGCTGGTACAGCTATGGCAACAAAATCGAGAGAAGACGACTAAACCATCTCAGATTCGCAGACGACATCGTCCTCACCAGAGAGACGCCCCTATATATACAAGGGGATTGTCATAAGTCTTTACCGTGACCATGAAGGAGTAGGTGGAGAAAGTAGAAATTTGGCACAGTGCTTATTCCTTCTCAATATAGCCACCACCTGAATTTATATATTTCTGCCATCTCTGCATGACCTTGAATGGACCTTCAGAATAAAATAACCTATTTTCCGAACGAAACCAGTGATCACAAGCCAGTATGACATCTTCGTCACTGTCAAATGATTTCCTTTCAGCTGTTTTTTTAAGTTTTGGGAAAAGAAAAAAGTCTGATGGAGCTAAATCCGGAGAATATGGTGGGTGTGGAAGAATTTCAATATTTAAATCGTTGGCTGTTTGCAACAAAAGCCTTGCTTTATGGGAAGGCGCGTTGTCTTGGAGCGAAGACAGCATTTGAGTGCGCTCTCTCTCTCATTATATGGTCACAGTCTTTCTTAGTATGGTAAGGAGATCTGCATAATATTTCCCATTAACCGTGTTGCCATGAGGCAGGTAATCTTTCAATATGACAACGTTGACGTCTCAAAAAACAGTCAGCTTCACTTCTCTTGCAGATTTCTGTGCTGTTGGCTTGACATGTGTTGGTAAACTCGGGGGCTTCCACGGCATGCTGGAAATTTTGGATTCTGGGTCATAATGGTGAACCCAAGTCTCATCTACTGTCACCATGGTCGGCAACATGTTTATCGACCGACACATTTTGAGCAACTGGCCACAGCAATCAACCCTCGTTTATTTTTGTTCACATGTCAGCAGACGTGGGACCCAACGGGCACACACATTTCTCATGTTGAGTCTGTTGTGTAAAATTCTAAAAACTGTACTTTCATTCAGTTCTGCTGACCTAGATATCTCTGCAATTGTCATTTTCTTATCCTGGTCAATGATTTTCTTCACTCTTGCATCATTTTAATCACTGCACTTTGAGGATGGTCTTTCTGACCTTGGAAGCTCAGCAACATGGGAATGGTCACACTTAAACTGCCTACATCAGTGTTTTACAGAAGCATATGAATATCAGAATTTCTCTAACACTGGTTCCATCTACCTGTGTATTTCTGTAGGTGTTTTTCCCTGCAACATTAAGAATTTTAGCACAATTCTGTCTTCTGATTTCTCCATTGTTCTGACAAACCGTTAGAGTAGAAGATAAGGTGTGTTGCGCCATGCACCATATCGGGTAAGCCCGTCGATGAGGGAAATTCATACTTCTCAAGTCGAGTACAAATTGAATGAGCTATAAATTTCAACTTTCTCCTCCTACTCCTACATCGTCAGGGTAAAGACTTATGACAAGCTCCGTGTATATATTAGTACATGGTGTTGTTCACATACATTGTTTTACGTAAATGCCAAAACGTACATGGTCTTTCTTATGCACTTGCTTTCATCTGTCTCTAATGTATCCACTGTGACCTTTACACACAGGAAGTAAATGTAATACCCCTAGAGTTTAATATCGCTAGTCAGACGCTTATTCTGCCATTTTATTTTCTGTTTCCCATTTCACAAAACGACAGAAGTAAGTCTTGAGAGCCTATATTTTTCCTATGGCAGCTTATGGCTGCCAGTCATGGACGATTACCAAAACTGCTAGACAAAGAATCGAATCTATCGAGTCAAAATGTTACAGAACGATCCTCAGAATATCCTGGATGGAGAAAAAGACAAAAGTAGACATTCATCAAGAGCATAGAGGAGAAATGGTTTATCATTTCCATTATGGCCAGAAACTGTAAATACTTTGATCACATCAAGAGACACACCGATCTTGAGAGAACGGTGATGGAAGGTATGGTGCCGGGCAAAATAGGCAGGGGTAGACCAAGAAGACGATGGTACAAAGATATCCAGGAATGCCTGAGTATGACTGTGGCGGAGGCTGATGTTTTTGGCAAGGGAACGAGTCTTTATTTCAGACAGACTGTGATGGGAGCGACGTTCTATAAACGACATGCTACATGATGATCCCATTTTAACATCTGTTTTAACTGTTGCAGTGATCTTTAACTTTAAATTCAGTCTCATGCTATCATGTTGTTAATAAATCTGTCCGAGGTCCAGTGATGCCAATTCTAATTTAGATAACGTAACATAGATCAACTTACTAATCATTGATTATATTAAATAGCGAAATCAAAATTGTAAAGAACATTTCTGTCACCATTGAAGCACATGAAATACTGTTTCCAGATCTGACAAAATAGCACACTGTATCTAGTTGGAAATAATGTATGCTCTTTTCAGCCCCAAATAAAGCATCAGACACCAACGACAGCAGGTAGATTTACAGAAAGACTGTTTCCAGCCATTTCATTGATGGTTTCAATATCAATGATTTTATGTGATGAAGCTGCTAACCACATATACAACCCTTTTTATTCGCTTTCGATGACATGCTTGGAGGGTTAGATTTATTATCTTATGTTCAATCCAGGTACAACTTGGTATCCAACGCAAACAATCGTATTCTTTCCTATAGCCAATTTCTCGTAACATGTTATTTGGAATATCGTAAATCTGACATTTCTGTTCTCTGTTTGTGCTTCGAATTCCAGATCTAATATCCATGTTTGAGACTCTGCTTTTAATAACAGATGTGATATCAGTGTTTGAAGCTGCGCTTTTAAAAATATATGATATCAATTTTTGAGGCTGAGTTTTTAATAACTAATGTGATATCAATGTTTGAAGCTGTGTTTTAATGACAGATTTTAATAACTAGCGTGGGCTAGTGGTTAAGTGACATGGCTCACGACGCGAAGGTGCTGGGTTCGATACCCATCACAGCACCGGCCGTTACTCGGGGGAAGCAAACCCTTAGAAAATGCAGAAGGAAGCAGATCCTTGCATAAAATGCATGCTGAAGTGGGATGCATTGGGCCGACAGGCGCAAAATAAAAATCATAGTGCAACGCACACCGTCTTTGGGAAATAGAGAAATAAGGCGAGCGAAAACAAAATTTACAAAATAAGATGTGATATCAATATTTGAGGCTGCGCTTTTAATAGCAGATGTGATATCAGTGTTTAAGACTGTTTTTCCATTTCTCTGTCCTTTTCCCTCATTATTTTGTAAATATGAAATGATGTTGATAGATATAATACGATGATAGCATATCAAAGAAACTTTGAAGATTAGTAGAATACCAGGTCCACTGAACATATGTGTAAACAATGTCCAACTTAACAGGTCCAAGAGTTCAAATACTAAAGAAGAATCTTTACAGTGGTTGGAAGATTTCATAAGGAAATCTGAAATAATTGTAGAAAGCCTCTATTGTACCATATTAACTGTTACCACTACTTAGACATACGTACATGAACTTGAAAACAAAACAACAACTGATCGATAGTACATGTATGCCAATTGTGTGCTACCAGTGTCACAATTTATACATATTCAGGCACATGAGAGAAAATTACAACATATCTAAAATGTTCGTAGTAACGTCGGATATTTTAGTATCTTTGTAACTATATTAGGGAGCCGCGTAGCGAAGTGGTTAGCACTCTGGCTTCGCATCTGAGTGGTCCTGGGTTCATTCCCCAGTTGAAGCGGTAATCTTTTTTTCCGACCGCAATGGCTCCCGGGTCGACCCAGCCTTAAATTGGTACTGGTTCAGTCCGGGAGGTAAAAGCGGTGAGTGAGAGGAGATGGCTACCGCCCTCATATAGCCGAGCCTTTGAAATGTGAGATCGCTAACACCCCTACGGCAGTAATGCTATGGGATACTTTACTTTAACTAGATTATTGATTGTTGTTCTGCCTAGGAATACGTATATTTGGCTAAGAAAGTTAGGGAGTGTGTGTGTCTATAAAACATTCTGAATCAAATTACGTCTATTCTCCATAATTGTAGATTTATAAGAATAGAGAAATGGAGAAATATGTTTTGGATTATTCAGATAACGGAGTTCCGAAACCCATCATCTACACATGCGGACTGCTGAATGCATCAATTTATTTTGTGTTAGCTGGGTTATATATTTTACACGGGCTTATGAACTGGCCTTCTGTCTCAACGTTCGTTCAATAGTTTCATTAAGAGAATATATACCAGGGCTTTTCTACGGTTGGTTGAGATATTTTCCGTTAATGGGTTTTTTAAACATGTGGTCTACGTTGATTTTTATATTTTCAGAGTCTATAGCAGTGTATCTTTATGTGTGTTCCATCGAACTCTGATCGCAAGCTCTAGAGCTAGCAACAAGAACAACAATATCAACATCATGCGGTGCTATGCCTCAACTAGAGAGGGCCGAAAGTGATAAGAAGCAAAAGTTTTCCAACGAGCCAGAAGAGGTAATTGAAACGCATAAAAATAAAGATCTCTTAATATTAATGGAATAATAAAAATAAAGATCTCTTAATATTAATGGAATACTTCAATGCTAAAGTCGGAGGAGACAACCTGGGTTTTGAACGGATTATGGAAAGAGAAGGCATGGGACAGATGAACGAAAATGATACAAAAATTGTTTCAAAAGCTATGTGCGCCACACAAAATGACAATTAGAGGAAGCGTGTTTCTACGCAAAAAAGGTACATAAGGCCATATGGAGATCACCACACCACGTGACTGAAAATCAAATTGACCACATGTGTGCCAGTCAAGCGTTCGGAAGTTTCACTACAGGATTAAAGAGTTAAGCGAGGGGCAGAAGTAAACTCAGATGGGGATCTTGCACCTCAAACTAAGAAGGTTCCCAGTTCAGGGCGCAAGGAGAACAGGATATAACGTACACCTTACACGACTAGGACAGGAAGAACTAATATAGCATACCATACCAAGTGCTACATAAAATACTAACTGCTACAAGAGCAATATGAGGGCGACAAGACGGACATTAACAGTATGTGGGACCCTTCTAAAAAGATGTGGAAAAAGACATGTGAAGAAACTGAACACAACACAGTTAAACACAACACAGTTAACCACAACACAGTTAAACACAACACAAAGAATGGATCACAACAGAGACATTACATCAAATATAAAAAAGGAAAGAAAAAGAAAGTTGTACTCAACAATTGCTGAACCAGAATCACCAACGCAGAAGCACAGAGAAATGTTAATGTTACAGACAAAGAGATCAAGACGCGTATTAGGAAAAATAGGAGGGAACCTAGTAACAAGTTGGTGCAGAAGGCGGAAAAAGCAGCATAGAGATAAATATTTGAAATCTCTACATATTAATAAAGAAAATGACAAATAGATATACACAACAAAAACTCCAGAGGTTCGTTAGCATATGCCTACCAAGGATAATGGGAATACTGTGGCTGGGAACGTGACCTATGGGAAAGGAGCCAACAACAGTCACCGGAAAAACAAATTTAGCGAAGGAAATGGGACTGGATAGGACAGAAGCTACAGAAGGCAACATAGCCAGACATGCTCTTACATGGAATTCTCAAGGGAAGAGAGAGAGAGAAAGGTATACACAAAAATACGTGGAGACGAAAATGTGAGATGAAACTAAGATTAAATGACTACACCTGAAGAGACGGAAGGAGCAAAGACAGGATTGTTTATGTCGGCAGGTTGTTGTCAATGGTCTACGTACATAGAGGAGCGACAGGCATTGATTGATTGTCATTCAACCGGTATGTTGTATGTAGAATTAAATATAACCAACGACATGAGCATAAGCATGTATTATTAGATTATAAAATAGAACATTTACTGATTACGTCAGGATTTCGGAGACGAATGTTGTCAGGTGTTACAAAGTGTCTTTGAGGCTCACTTCTCTCTCCATTTATCATCCTGTTTTTATTCATTTCTGTTTGATGTCATGACGTGTATATCGTAAGGCTAAAAAGGATATAGAAAATGATTGACGAATGAAATGAAGCGTTCTATTCGTTTTCTGCATTTGAGATTTTATTCTGCTATAGTCTCTCCATGATAAATATTTTGTTATATTGAAACAAAAGAGGATCAGAGAAAAGAAAGCGCATTTGATTTTTACATCATTGTTTATGCTACAATTCAGATACGAATAAATAATTCACATTGAAATATTTATTTATAATGTAATATTTAGCAGATCATCAGAATGCACAAATCTTAGTAAAAAGTTGAAGATAAAAAAAGTGCGTAGCCTGAGTATATACTTTACAAAGACATATTTCTTTGCCTTTTTCATGAAACATTTCGAGTCAGACCACGTTCTTTCAAGAATAGTAAAACATCGATGCTGCGTTTTAAAAGATTTTACTATTTCACATCTTCAGTTTTGATTGACACTTCAAAGATCCTCTCAGATCCTAACCCAGACAGCAGGATCCTACTACTTCTCGCCAAGCTAAGTAACATTATCTATCACTAAATCCGTTCTCATGTTTTGGGATCATGTATGAAAATTCTCGTTACTTACAAATTGAATCCCAGCCTTCAGCAGATACAAGTGCAGATTTAGACGCAACAGTGCTAGTCTTGAGACTATCGATTGTCATGTGCTAAAGTGATCGACAGGGAAAACAAGATAAAGCTTGTTTTTGTTCACTCCATACAAGCCAGTCTCTTACACCTAGTCATTGCAATGGTGCTCCGAAATGTCAGTATGTTTTCGCTTTCTGGGAAAACTTGATTGGTTGTGTCTTTTAGACCTGTTTTATGCCTAAGGATGCCACCATTTGTAACAAAATTATATATTTATTTTTAGAATGAAAACTTGGTTGTGATACATTCAATAACATTGTTCAACGTTTTGATTACTCCTACGTTTTCCAAATTCACTTCCACATGTGCCTATATATCTGCTTCGTTCTTTTATTCGTCTGCCCTTTCATCAAAATCCTTCGTATGATTACCAAAATCAACTGTTCCTTGTTTGGGAATGAAGTTTCAAACAGTTTCACCTTGCTTCAATTCTGTAGGTGAGATACATGAAGGGTGGGAAGAAGGGCGGGGGGAAGGGGACGGGCGGGGTAAGTGTGATGTTGTCTTGTTCCGTGGCCGATCCATTTCAGTTGTTGTCTTTTGATGTAGTCTGATACTAGTATTGTTTCCACCAGTCTCGTTCTTCGTGTCTGATGCTGTTTCGGAAGAGACATGAAACTACATGGTCTATACGGTCTTTCTATGCATTTCACTTTTTTTTTCATTTGATGTTGGTGTTCAGTTTTAACATTGCTAGCTTTGTGTTGGGACTAAAATCGTGTTGCATAAAACTCTTTTGGCTGCTTTTGTCACGTGCTTGCAATTAAGTATTGGTGTTGCAGTAGTAATAGTAATAGTAATAGTAGAAGGTGTAGTAGTTGTAGTAATAATAGTAGTAGTAGTAGTAGTAGAAATAGTAGTAGTAGTAGTACTAGTAGTAGTAGAAATCGTAGTAGCAGTAAAAGAAGTAGTAGTAGAAGCAGTAATAATAGAAGTAGTAGTAGTAGAAGTAGGAGTAGTAGTAGTAGTAGTAGTAGTAGTAGTCATAGAAGTAGTAGTAGTAGTAGACGCTTTAGTAGTAGTAGAAGTAGCAGTAGTAGTAGACGCTGTAGTAGTAGTAGTAGAAGTAGTAGTAGTAGTAGTAGTAGTAGTAATAGTATTAGTAGTGTTAGTGTAGAAGCTGTTATAGTATAAGTATTATTAGCAGGGACTTCAATAACCTATAATAAAGGCTACAGTGAATACTCTGGCTCTAATGCCCCAAATTAAACCTCTGGCACGGGCACAATGTACTCATGTTCTCTTAGCCGTGGATTGCACTTTTGTTGGTGTTTGTATTTGTACTGACCGATTTCATGAGCCCGGAAGATGAATTTTTGCGTTCCTCAAGGATAAAAGCGATGAGAAAGGGCGATCTTTATAAAACCTGCCTTTGCAATATTGGTTGGCAGCTTTCACCACTTTCTGTGACCCATAACTGACTAAGACCCTGTTCTGCCTCCAAGTGGCGGCCTTGAAAGCAGACTGCAGCCATGCAGTCTGGCTAAGAGATTAGGGATCAAAGAGGGAAGCCTGGTCCCAAAAATAACGCGCTGAAATTGGAATTGTCGGGCCGAAACGTGCAGATATTGCAGCCTCACTATAAACTTAACCGTCGCAAACGTCATTTTCATGCCAATCGTAAAAGATGAAGAAGGACAAGTTGAGTAAAAACTGTCATACGCTTTGAACTGCACCGCCAGTCATTCACACAGCTCAAAATGGTGTTAAATGGGGAACACCTAAGTTTGAGAGAAGCGCAACTATAAACAATATGAAACAGGACCAAAGTACTGATAAACTAATCTTAGTTCTTAGTTCTTAGTCAACCTGTACTTCTACAGGGGCAGATGACCATGTGCAGGTCCAAGCTCTGATATGAGCTGGATGTAGCCGGGAGAAGGACTTCTTGCTTAGTGAACTAGTCTCGAATGGCCTAATACTCCGCTGCGTTGGGACAAGCGCTTCTGGAGGGTGGTTAACCGATGTGAGAGTCCATCTTAATAAACTCAAACACTAGAACAAAGTAGATCCGCAGCCTGTTAGGAGCCACCTGTGCTTCTCTAAACAAACCACCTAACACCTAACCATGGCCAGCGTTATGCCATGTCACACAGTTAGTCGCCTCTTACGCCATGCTCCAAGTGAGACAGTGGTACTATTCTTGTCCTTCTATCTATCTATCTATCTATCTATCTATCTATCTATCTATCTATCTATCTATCCATCCATCCATCCATCCACTCACCCAAATCCACCCAAATCCATCCATATCCATCCAAATCCACCCAAATCCACCCAAATCCATCCAAAAGTATCCAAATCCATCCATCTATCAATCTATCTATCTATCTAGCTATCTATCTATCTATCTATCTATCTATCTATCTATCTATCTATCTATCTATCTATCTATCTATCTATCTATCTATCTATCTATCTATCTATCTATCTATCTTTAGTCTACTTGTTTCGTTAGACGTTGTGGGGAGGTGTGGCCTCCTGTGTTTCATATTTTCTTGGCAGGGGAATATCTTGGTGACTTGCGAGGTCAATATCTTGGTGACTTGCGAGGTCAATATCTTGGTGACTTGCCAGGTCAATCCTCACATCTGCTATTTTTCGAACTGCTGGTGGCGGAAGCGTAAATTAGAGCAAGGTAGACCCGCAGCCTATCGGGCTCCATCTATGCCGCTGCGCTAACCGTATAACCAAGACCTGATGTTATAGCCACATATTTGCGACATATTATCTGTGGGGTGAGAATCCCTATAATAATGTGTGTAGATTTTAAACTTTGAATTTTTGCACAAGCAGCGGCCGTTAAGACTACTCTTTTCGATTTCCAACTGCCTATTTCTTTTGTAACGTGCGCTCCACTGTACACGGGTGTCTGATCTCACTACTCAAAGATAAGGGGAAATATTGACCGGATATTCCACGAAGTAGTAGTAATCTCAACCGGGATTTGAACCCGCGACCTCCAGCACCCGAGGCGAACACTTTACTGGGATCCCCCTATTATTCATGTCCTTGTCATACGCAAAGACCCCGGCAAACCACTCGGGCTAATAACTAATGTTCATGATAATTATAATAAGGAGACATTAGACGACTGATGCATCCATAAACAGACCACCATTCCTCAACTTCGCCCCACTCATTCACGTCATGCGTTAAAGTCACAAACAAATACATTCTGCACACACACACTTTCTGAACGTTTTCCAGAAAACAATAATGCCCCCCCCCCTCTCGCCCCCCCCTCCTTCCACCCTCTCCCCAGTTTGATTTCCTGTTGCCTTCACTATTTAGCCTCAAAGATAGGTTTGATGTTTGCAGCCAGCCCCATACACAAACTTGCTTAATTTCGTCGTTTGACATGCCTGGCAGGTTACAGTGTTACTACTGTTTGTTCCACTGCCAAGTCCAAGGGACACTCGCACATATATATTTCAGTTCATCCCGTGACCTCTTGATATCCTTAGGCCCCACTACTGACACCCCGCTTTCCTGCGCTACCCCTCTCTGTCTGCGGCTGCTTTTTGTGTCTCCTCGGGTCGTAGATTAGTCCGCTCGTGGATTTTATTTTCCCATCGTGTCCTGGTTGTGAGGAGGTGGTTGTGAAGTCCAAGGCCATTCTAGATTCTTCGTCATTGCGATACGGTATTTGTAGGTGGCAGTTAGGAGTCTTCTAAAACATCTCATCTATAGGGTTTGGATTTTTTCTGGAGGCCTACTGTAATGATCCATGTTTCGCAGGCGTAGAGGAATATTGAAATAACTACTGAACGCATGTCTGAGCTTCGTTTTGAAAAGAACGACATCGAAAAGAACTGGGCATCATTGAGAAACACACTCTACGATACAGCTGTTAAACACATTGGCCCAATCACGCGCAAGCATAAGGACTGGTTTGATGAGAACAATCTAGAAATACAGGGCCTTCTCGGTGCAAAACATAAAGCGCACAGGGAATACCAGAGGGACACACCATCTCCGACAGCAAAAGCTGTGTTCAATACTGCTCGCAAAGCTGTCCAGACCAGGCTTAGAGAGATGCAAGACTCCTGGCTCAGCAAAAGAGCTGACGAAATTGAGATGTTCGCCGAGCGGCATGACACCAAACGGTTGTACGAGGCACTGAAAGCTCTCTACGGCCCGCAGCCCTCTAGTAATACTCCAGTTCGCAGTGCGGATGGAGTACTGCTAACAGATAAGGTTCAGATTCTAGACAGATGGGCAGACCACTTCTGCAAAATACTAAACCACCCATCGTCCATAAATAAAGAGGCCATCCGGCGAATGCCGCAGGTGGAACTGAACCTGGCGTTGGATGAAGTCATTACTGAGGAGGAAGTCGACAGGGCAATCAGTTCACTATCTATAGGAAAAGCTCCAGGAGCTGATGCAATACCAGCAGAGGTATATAAGACAGCTGGCCCATCCCTCACCAGAAGGATCACTAAACTCTTCTGTCACATGTGGGCTGAAGGTAAAATTCCGCAGGAGCTAAAGGACGCCTCGATCGTTCACCTATACAAAAGAAAAGGCAATCGTCAGGAATGCGACAATCATCGAGGAATATCGCTACTCTCCGTAGCAGGCAAGATCCTAGCGCGCTTACTGCTAAACAGGCTCAACAAACACCTTGAACAAAGCCACACCTCCCAGAAAGCCAATGTGGATTCAGAGCCGGAAGAGGAACAGTGGACATGATTTTTGCCGCTCGCCAAGTACAAGAGAAGTGTCGAGAGCAAAATCAGGCCTTGTACACCACATTTATTGATTTGACAAAGGCATTTGATAGAGTAAACAGAGGAGGGCTGTGGATGATAATGTCTAAGTTTGGCTGCCCTAACAAGTTCATAACAATGGTGAAACAGCTACACGAAGGCATGTGTGCTCGTGTACTGGACAGCGGTGCAATCTCTAAAACGTTTCTAGTATCAAACGGAGTAAAACAAGGATGTGTACTCGCCCCGACTTTGTTCAGCATGATGTTCGCGGCCACGATGACAGACGCCTTCAGATCATTGGAGCTTGGAATACCCATAAAGTACCGCACAGATGGCAAGTTACTCAATTCCAGAAGAATGAAGGCCAAAACCAAAGTGGTTGGCGACATAATCAGGGAACTTGTATTTGCTGACGACTGTGCTCTAATGAGCAACTCAGAACTGAACATGCAGGTTGGAATGGACCAGTTCTCTGCCGCATGCGAAAATTTTGGCCTGACCATAAATGCAAAAAAAACAGAGGTCATGTACCAACCAGCACCAGGCATGCCGTACACAAAACCAGAGACTACAGTCAGCGGGCAGACGTTGAATGCCGTAGACAAATTCACATATCTGGGCAGCACGCTGTCGAGATCTATCAGCCTAGACGATGAGGTGGCAAGCAGAATAGCAAAGGCCAGCACAGCCTTTGGTAGAATGCGCTCGATGGTCTGGGCACGTCGTGGCATCAGCGTCAAGACCAAATTGAAAGTCTACCGTGCAACCATCATTCCAACCCTACTATACGCTTGCGAAAGCTGGACTGTATACTCTGGACATGCAAGGAGGTTAAACCACTTCCACACAGGTTGCCTGAGGCGAATATTCCACATCCGATGGCAAAATCGTGTCACTGACATCGAGGTTCTCTCGAGGGCTAACATGCCCAGCATACATGCACTGCTAGAAAAAGCACGACTAGGATGGGCCGGACACCTCGTCCGTATGTCAGACGAGCGGCTCCCAAAGAAGCTTCTCTACGGCGAGCTGAGAGACGGATGACGCGAGAGAGGGCGCCCAAAGAAACGTTTTAAAGACGGTCTGAAGGACTCACTAAAAAGTTGCCAGATAGACTTCGACACCTGGGAATATCTTGCGAAAAACAGATCTGACTGGAGAAGTGCAGTCAAATCGGGTGTAGCTGCCGGTGAAGATGACCGTGTTGTGAAAGCCCAGAACAGACGCGAGACGCGGAAATCCCGAGCAGCGGGAACACCATCCCTTTCTACAAACCTCGTGTGCCCGATATGTAGCAGATGTTTTCGTGCTCGCATTGGCCTGTTCAGCCACATGCGCACCCACACCCAACAGGGAAATCTGTGACAAGGATGATGTCGGCGGTCCTCATAGACAACGATGGACATCTATTATTATTATTATTTGTCTCGCAATTATGGCGAGGGAAAGTCGTTTATACTTCCATTTCGGTATCAATCGTGCAAACACTATTGTTGCCAGGAAGGGCCTCTTGTTTTGATCCCACTGATCGTTGATCCCATGAAGTTGAAACGGTTCATTGTTTCGAGCTATAACTCATTTACATTGATCACAGCCTTGTTCCCTTCAGTATATGAGTGTGCTTGTGTGTGTGTGTATGTATATATATATATATAGTGGGTGGTGAGGAAATAGATCAGTGCCCACATTTTGAATATCTGGGCTCCAGAATTGGCAAAAATGGGGACTACTCGAAAGAAATCAGAAGAAGACTAGCTATGGCAATGCAGAGACTGAACAGCCTGAAGAAATTATGGCAGAGCACCAACAAAATGATGAAAGTAAAAATTTTGAGAGCCTGTGTTTTTCTGTGGCAGCTTATGGCTGCGAATCATGAACGATTACCAAAACTTCTAGACAAAGAATCGAATCCTTCGAGTCAAAATGTTACAGAAAGATCCTCAGAATACCCTGGACAGAGAAAAGAACAAATGCAGACATTCGGCAAGAGTTGAGCATAAAGGAGAACTGGTTTATCAATTCCATTTTGGCTAGAAAATGGAAATACTTTGGTCCCATCAAGAGACACAACGGTCTTGAGAGAACGGTGATGGAAGGTATGGTGCCAGGCAAAAGAGGAAGGGTAGACCAAGAATACGATGGCACCAAGATATCCAGGAATGCCTGGGTATGACTGTGGCGGAGGCTGTAGTTTTGGCAAGAGAACGAGTTTCTTTCAGACAGACTGTGATGGGAGCGACGTTCTACAAATAATATGCTACATGATGATATATATATATATATATATAACTTCAATTTTATTATAATCTGCATTGAAGAGTATGCTCAAAAGACAAACTTATTTTAAGACACAGATTGGCCCTTTAGCAATAATCAACGTAGGGATTTTGACGATCAAGAAGCGTGTGCATGCGCAATCAGGCGTACAACATTGACGGCTTATATCAATGAAAAACAACGAGGCCTTATTTCATTATTTTATTTTGTGGTCAGAGGATGTGAAACATTCTCAGATCTACAGATGAATGAAAGTTAAGTATGAAGACAGTTGTTTAAGTCAAAGGAGAGAGCATGAATAGGGTGAAATGTTTCTGCACGGAAGATCAATCTAATTGATGAACTGCGGCGTGGGAAACTAGCAAAGTGGGGCAATTGACACAGTGAAACAGCAGATCGACCAGCTAGTCCGTATCAATAGGCCAGTCACTATTGATGAAATAGTCGTAGATTTCAAAATCAGCCACGGCGCTGCTAACAAAATTGACGATGATGACCTCCATTAAAGGAAATGGGCCCAAATGCAGCTGACAACCAGGTAGTGGAGGCGGTGCACCATTGATTAAAGACATTTGTCTAGGGACATCCACAAGCTAGTGGACAGAGGACAAAATGTGTTATCAGGCAGGAATGTGTTACTATGTCAAGAAAAAGACACAAACATTGATGGTTCTCATTCTTGTTACTTAATGAGTGTGTGTGCATATATATATATATATATATATATATATATATATATATATATATATTTAGGGAGAAAGAGAGTGAGTGAGAGACAGAGAGAGCGAGAGAGAGAGAGTGAGAGAGAGAAAACGAGAGAAACATTCAATTAGTTTTCTAACATGTCATGTGCATTTATCATTTCTGCCAACATTATTTACTATTTACTTTGACATGAATAATTTCACTTTATTTTCCACTTCAATTTTACAAAAATGAAATCGCCCACTGATACTTACCACGCTCACTTGTAATACTTCGGATCCTGGTATTCATAGAGGTGGTATGTTAATGTTTGTTGCCAGGTAGCCGAAGGCTATCGGCTATCAGTAGTTGGTATTTTAAACTTCCCGGGGCTTACTAGACCTGGGGGGTGCAAATAATTTGGGTATATTTTTTACTTGAATTGTTGAATGTTTTGCGGTCAGGGGTCGCTAGGCCTACTCTTTTCAATTTCTATCTGTTAAGGTATTTTTAACGTGCTCGATACTGAGACACTGAGTCCGATGTCCCTACCCAGAGATCAGAGGAATTTGTACCAGGAGATCCACGTGAAAAAATCCCGGTATCCACCGTGATTCAAATCCACGACCTCCGGTATCGAAGACAGACTTCTTACCTTGAGTCAACTGAGCCCAAACTAAGCTTGGCTAAGATATTTCTTACCTTGAGTCCACTGAGACCCTTCCCCCCCCCCCCCAAACTAAACTTCACTTAGATACTTCTTACCTTGAGTCCACTGAGCCCCGTCCTAAGCTTGGCTAAGATACTTCTTACACTGAGTCCACTGAGCCCCGTTCTAAGCTTGGCTAAGATACTTCTTACCTTGAGTCCACTGAGCCCCGTCCTAAGCTTGGCTAATATACTTCTCACCTTGAGTCCACTGAGCCCCGTCCTAAGCTTGGCTAAGATACTTCTTACCTTAAGTCCACTGAGCCCCGTCCTAAGCTTGGCTAAGATACTTCTTACATTGAGTCCACTGAGCCCCAACTAAGCTTGTCTAAGATACTTCTTACCTTGAGTCCACTGAGCCCCGTCCTAAGCTTGGCTAAGATACTTCTTACATTGAGTCCACTGAGCCCCAACTAAGCTTGTATAAGATACTTCTTACCTTGAGTCCACTGAGCCCCGTCCTATGCTTGGCTAAGATACTTCTTACCTTGAGTCCACTGAGCCCCGTCCTAAGCTTGGCTAAGATACTTCTTACCTTGAGTCCACTGAGCCTCGTCCTAAGCTTGGCTAAGATACTTCTTACATTGAGTCCACTGAGCCCTAACTAAGCTTGTATAAGATACTTCTTACCTTGAGTCCACTCAGCTCCGTCCTAAGCTTGGCTAAGATACTTCTTACCTTGAGTCCACTGAGCCCCGTCCTAAGCTTGGCTAACATACTTCTTACCTTGAGTCCACTGAGCCCCGTCCTAAGCTTGGCTAAGATACTTCTTACCTTAAGTCCACTGAGCCCCGTCCTAAGCTTGGCTAAGATACTTCTTACATTGAGTCCACTGAGCCCCAACTAAGCTTGTCTAAGATACTTCTTACCTTGAGTCCACTGAGCCCCGTCCTAAGCTTGGCTAAGATACTTCTTACATTGAGTCCACTGAGCCCCAACTAAGCTTGTATAAGATACTTCTTACCTTGAGTCCACTGAGCCCCGTCCTATGCTTGGCTAAGATACTTCTTACCTTGAGTCCACTGAGCCCCGTCCTAAGCTTGGCTAAGATACTTCTTACCTTGAGTCCACTGAGCGCCGTCCTAAGCTTGGCTAAGATACTTCTTACATTGAGTCCACTGAACCCTAACTAAGCTTGTATAAGATACTTCTTACCTTGAGTCCACTCAGCTCCGTCCTAAGCTTGGCTAAGATACTTCTTACCTTGAGTCCACTGAGCCCCGTCCTAAGCTTGGCTAACATACTTCTTACCTTGAGTCCACTGAGCCCCGTCCTAAGCTTGGCTAAGATACTTCTTACCTTGAGTTCACTGAGCCCCGTCCTAAGCTTGGCTTAGATATTTCTTACCTTGAGTCCACTGAGCCCCGTCCTAAGCTTGGCTAAGATACTTCTTACCTTGAGTCCACTGAGCCCCGTCCTAAGCTTGTCTAAGATACATCTTACCTTGAGTCCACCGAGGGCCCCCCCCCCCCCAACTAAACTTCGCTTAGATACTTCTTGCCTTGAGTCAAATCAGCCCCCCCCCCCCCTTACTAAGTTTCGCTAAGATACTTCTTACAGCAATATCGGCTCATTAAACGCTCTTTCCATTTAAGAAAGAAAACAGATCGTGGTTTTACCTGTAGAGTGTGAAGATGCCCTGCCCTGACATATCCGACAATTCAGGTGCATGGATAGGGGAAATAACTGGATGTTGTATATATTAGTCAACGCGCTGCCCACCTAGTGGGTAGGGTTGCCCAGATGAAAATATTTAAATTCTGCCAAACAAGTTTCCAGAAAGATGCCAAGCCTGTTAATATATTAGTTTTGTAATGCAGTCTATTTATATATACTAATAAATTATACATATATATGTTGTTTGCGAATGTCCACCTTGAGAAGGTTACTTTTTTTGTGCGCCCTGAAAAGGACGTTAAGTGACGGGTTGCAGTAGCTTATCTCACATCTCCCGTGTGCGGATGAAGGTGGGCAAGGATGCTCCTGGCACGTGCAATGCTTGGCTTCATTTGCATGTCGCTCACTGCTACGGGGATCACGTCGATCCCTCGCCTTGTTAGCCAGGCTGTCATGAAAACAGCACGTTTCCATGGAGGGCTACTAGGAAGCCGAGGTGAGGGTCTTGGCCAATATGCTTTGCCCGAACTCGACTAACATGTGCGATCAACATATTTTGCCAGACCAGACATTAGTCTCTCTCTCTGTATATATATATATATATATAGAGAGAGAGAGAGAGAGACAGACAGACAGAGCAATATAAAAAAATATAGACAGACGGGCACGCACGCATGCACTCATACACACACTCATACACATACACACAGTCACATACACACGCGTAATTATTCACATAATCACATATGGAAACATGCAAGCATCTGAAATGCGTTAATGAGGTCTAAGAATGTACGAAGCATGTCTAATGTGAAAGAATAAAGGTAAACAAATAAGTGTGATGTTAACTGGAGTTCTAGAGAGGGTTTTGCTTGGAACTGGTAAGCTCATTATATAAAAACACCTGTACCACTATGATCAGACACTGTAACACCTCGGATAGCAGCTTCCTGTAAGGGGCCAGCTATACTTCATCTCTAA
Source organism: Ariolimax columbianus (assembly GCA_036924085.1). Classification (NCBI taxonomy): domain Eukaryota; kingdom Metazoa; phylum Mollusca; class Gastropoda; order Stylommatophora; family Arionidae; genus Ariolimax; species Ariolimax columbianus. The sequence goes on along the minus strand of JAVGWX010000004.1, from coordinate 18,298,703 downwards.
AGCAACAATGGCGAGTAACTGCAAATTCTTGGAAACAGGGTTTCTGTAGAAATAAACTTTTCATTTCTTTTAAATAACATGTCAATGGGTGAAGTTATAATTGGTTTTTAAAAATAGCCTTAGCACGCATATCAAATATAAATATGGCAGCAGCTGTGAGTTGAGTTAGTTAGTTTGCCCTTCGCAAGCGAAGATGGCGAGAGCGTCATAAATGTTAATTCAGATGTGATTACATGTGACTGTATAGTCCGATCTGAGCGTGAAAAACTCTACCGCACGTAGGGCACATATGAACAGCATTTGTAGTTTGGCAGTCTTGCATTCTTTCCTTTCATGCAGCTCGCTTTTCCTGCGCCTCAGTGATGGTCCTCTGCTCAGTGGTGCAAGCACCATGTGTAACGGCAGTGCGCCAGGCTGAGCGGTTCCGAGCAAGCGGCTCCCAGTCAGCAACATCAATATATTTCAATTTTTTAAAGAAACTTTCAGATTGTCTTTGTATCGTTTCTTTTGTTTCTATGTGAGTGATGTCTTGTCACGAGCTTATCGTGCAACAGTTATTTAGGGAAACGCTCATCTGACATACGGATAACATGCCCTGTCCATCTGATCTGGACTCTCTGTAGCAGCGTATGGATGGAAGAGAGCCTTGCCTTGCTGAGGACTGCAGAGTTGGGCAGTCTGTCCTGCCAACCGATCCTGTGCAGTCTGCGAAGACATTTTACATGAAAATGATTGAGTTTCCTGACATGCCTGCTGTAGACTATCCATATTTCCTATGCGTACATACGTGTAGTTAACACAACAGCTCGATACACACTAATCTTTGTGACACCACTGATTCCCTGCTGGTACCAAACATTTTTTCTTGTAGTCTTTCGAATCCGCAGCACTCGCATTGGAAATCCTGTTGTGGACCTCAGTCAATATATTTTTCTCTGGTGAGGGTACTGCCATGGTAGGTGAAGCTATCAACTGCTTTTAAGCGATGTCCCTGTATAGTTAAGTTTGGTTTGTAGTAGGGCTCCCCGGGCGCAGGTAGAAACATTACCTCCGTGTTCTTGGTTTTTACAGTAAGACGAAAATTAGTGCACGCAGTTGAGAACGCGTTCATGGTTTCCTGCATGTCATGTTCTGAGCACGTGTTAATTGCGCAGTCGTCGGCAAAAAGGAGATAGTTGCTTCGTTGACCTTTGTGAGAGACTTTAGGCGCCTCAGCTGCTTCGTTGACCTTTGTGAGAGACTATAGGCGCCTCAGTTGCTTCGTTGACCTTTGTGAGAGACTTTAGGCGCCTCAGCTACTTCGTTGACCTTTGTGAGAGACTTTAGGCGCATCAGTTGCTTCATTGACCTTTGTGAGAGACTTCTGGCGCCTCAGCTGCTTCGTTGACCTTTGTGAGAGACTTTAGGCGCCTAAGTTGCTTCGTTGACCTTTGTGAGAGACTTTAGGCGCCTCAGCTGCTTCGTTAACCTTTGTGAGATACTTTAGGCGCCTCAGTTGCTTCGTTGACCTTTTGTGAGAGACTTTAAACGGCTCAAAGTGAACAGCTGCCCATCTGTCCGGTATCTGATCTGTATGCCAGTGTCACAGTCACATGTTGTATCAAAAAGCATGGCTGTAAATACCATGCTAAAACGTGTTGAAGTCAGCACACAGCCCTGTTTGACGCCATTTATTACTAGGAATGCTACAGAGAGTTTACCATCATACAGTACGAGGGCTGACATGCCACCATGAAACTGACGAACAACTGTTATTATTTTTTTGGGACAACCGTATCTCGCCATGATTTTCAAAAGTCCGTCCTGTTGACGGTGTCAAAGGCGTTTGTCAGGTCAACAAAAGTCGTGTACAGATCACGATGCTGTTCCTGGCATTTCTCTTGGATTTGACGAGCCGCAAAATCATGTCAACCGTCACACGACCAGCTCGGAAACCACATTGACTCTCTAGAAGTTGTCTCTGCCCGAGATGAGTTGTTAAGCGGTTAAGCAAAACTCGAGCTAAATTGTTTCCATATATCGACAAGAGGGAGATCCAACTGTGGTTATCACATGATTGACGATTGCCCTTATGCTTGTGCATGGTGGACAATGGTGGCATCTTTCAGTTTCTGTGACATATGACCTGTATCCCAAATTGAGCAAAAGAGGTATGTTAGCTTGTGTAGCAGCACAGGGCCTCCTGTCTTGTTAAGCTCAGCAGGAATAGCATCTCGACCCGGGCGGTTTGCAACTGGACATTAAAGCTGATTGCTTTCTCAACCTCATCTATACTGGTGGGATACCCAGCCTGTCATTGACTTCAATTTGAGGCTTGCCTGTTATGGCAGGATGTTATGCCAGAATGTCGACTGTGTCGGTCATCAGTGCAGTGCCATCAGCATTAAGAACAGGGGATCAATGATAGGACCTGGAACCATAGCTGTGAGGTTACAGAGAAATAAATCAAAATATATTTTTGGAGAACATCTAATAATATCGCACATGTAACATTAATTCCAAATACTATAGTCCCTGGGGAGGAAGACTAACGTCTGGTCAGGTACAGCATACTGATCAGACATGTTAGTCAGGGCCAGGCAAACTATACTGGCCAAGACCCTCACTTCGGCTTCCTAGTAACTCTCTCTGTAAAAGGGATGTTTCCATGGCAGCTTGGCTAACGGGGTGAGGGATCGACGTGATCCCCGTCAAAATGAGCGACACGCAGATGAAGCCAAGCATAGCACAACCGCCTGAAGGACCCCGATCCACCTCTATCACCAAGCTCGCTATGTGAGGAAAGCACTGCAACCCGCCACTTTAACGTCCTTTTCAGGGCGCACAACAGAGTAAAGCTACTCATTGTGGACACTTGAACCAACAACTATAGCTCATATTACAGTTAAGTAAATTCCAATAAATTTGTAATTGCTTATCCCTGTCCATAAACTTAGAATTGGAAATTAGAAGTTAATTTACAAGTCCACTCTTAACCTGATGGATTATTGGTACGTAACAGCTTCAGTAGAACTATTTCCAGTTTTAAATACAACATTATAGATGGAAGTAAAGAAACATTATATTGTGTGGCATTTTTACCGAAACAAACACAATTAAAGGCATTAACAATAGGAACAATGTTTACATTGTTAAACAGTTGCTAAAAAAGATCAGCTATTTATCATCATGTAGCATGTCCTTTGTAGAACGTCGCTCCCATCACAGTCTGTCTGAAAGAAACTCGTACCCTTGCCAAAACACCAGCTTCCGCCACTGTCATACTCAGGCACTCCTGGATATCTTGGTGCCATCGTCTTCTTGGTCTACCCCTTCCTCTTTTGCCTGGCACCATACCTTCCATCACCGTTCTCTCAAGACCGTTGTGTCTCTTAATGTGACCAAAGTATTTGCATTTTCTAGCCAAAATGGAATTGATAAACCAGTTCTCCTCTATGCTCAACTCTTGCCGAATGTCTACATGCGTTCTTTTCTTTGTCCAGGGTATTCTGAGGATCTTTCTGTAACATTTTGACTCGAAGGATTCGATTCTGTGTCTAGAAGTTTTGGTAATCGTCCATGCTTCACAGCCATAAGCTGCCACAGGAAAAACACAGGCTCTCAAGACTTTTACTTTAATCGTTTTAACTTAACTTAACGTCTTTATACTGGTTTAGAAGACCCTGCAGAGTCTGTATACAACCAGTTACATTTACATCACCTTGCTCTAAAATCTATGCGCATCCAGTTTATTCTTAAACGCATTAACTGTCCCTGCCTCCACCACCTCCCCTGGCAATGCATTCCAAGCAGACACCACTCTCTGACTAAAAAAATATTTCCTAATATCTAACCTGGACCTCTCTTTAATCAGCTTGTAGCTATGCCCTCGTGTTATTGTAGGTGGCTGTATTTAAAAAAACTTGTTATAGTCTAATTTATCGATTCCTCTGATCATCTTATAAACCTGTATTAAGTCACCACGAATTCGTCTCTATTCGAGACACTGTAGGCCTGTTTTTCTGAGTCGTTCCTCATAACTGTAATTCTGGAATCCAACTATCATCTTTGTCGCTCTTTTTTGTATTCTTTCTAGCATGTTTATGTCCCCTCTATGATAAGGACTCCACACCTGTACACAGTACTCCAATCTAGGTCTAACTAAAGCTTTATACAGTTTGACGATCAGTTCCTTGCTCCTATGTTTAATATTTCTTTTTATCATACCTAACATTGCATTTGCCTTTTTCACTGCTACCTTAACTTGCTCACTCACCTTTCCTGTATGATCTATTATAACCCCTAGGTCCCTTTCCTTATCTATCTTTCTAATATTGTTTTCTACCATTCTGTATTTATGTTCCATATTGGATCTACCCATGTGGATGACTGTACATTTATCTACATTAAACTCCATTTGCCAGCTTACAGACCATTCTCGAATTTTATCTAAATCCGACATCAATATATCCACTTCCGCTTTAGATGAGACACTACTGCATAGTTTTGTGTCATCAGCAAATTTTGCAATCATGGATCTCATATCAATGTCCAAATCATTTATATATATCAAGAACAAAATTGGTCCCAAAACCGAGCCCTGTGGCACACCACTTTTCACTTCACTCCACTCAGAGTACTCCTTATTTATGCCCACCCTCTGCCTTCTTCCAGTTAACCAATTTTCAATCCATTTGGCAACTTCGCCACCTATTCCATGTGATTTTAACTTTCGAAATAATCTTTGATGAGGTACTCTATCAAAGGCCTTTGCAAAGTCTAAATAAATAACATCCACTGGCTCCCCTTTATCTATGATTTTAGTAACCTCCTCCATGAATTCTAATATATTTGTTAAGCATGATCTCCCTCTAGTAAACCCATGCTGACTATTTCTAATTAGATTAAATTTTTCTAAATGCATTACAATGTTTTCTTTGATTATTGACTCTAACAATTTACAGACTATGCTCGTTAAACTCACCGGCCTATAATTTGCCGGATCTGATTTTTTGCCTTTTTTGAATAAGGGGATCACTCCTGCATCTTTCCAATCCCGTGGAACAATCCCTTTTGTAAGTGATTGAGAACATAATATAGCCAATGGTTTTGCTAGTTGGTTTCTAATTTCATACAGCAATTTTGGGTGAATACCATCTTGACCTGGACATTTATTCACTTTCAACCCCTCCAATTTTTTAAAAACCATTTCCTCTGTAATACAGATTGATCTTAATCCCGCTGTATCCATGTCTCTTTTGAAAAATATCTATAGGCTCTGGGATCTCGGAGCAGTCCTCCTTTGTGAAGACTGTGCCAAAGTACTGATTAAGCAGATTAGCAGCCTCCCTATTCTCACTTATTATTTTCCCTGTACTGTCTATGAGAGGGCCTACTTTGTCTTTCGTTCTTTGTTTATTTCTAACATAAGAAAAGAAGCTTTTACTGTCAGTCTTGATCCTCTGAGCAAGTTTTTTTTCAAAGTCTATTTTTGCTGTTTTATTCGCTTTCTGAGATATGTTCTGCTTGTCCAAATATTTTACATATGTTTCTTTTGATTTACCTGCCTCTATATATTTTTGCCATGCTTTATTTTTTGCTCTTCTACATTTCACTACAAATCTAGTTATCCACTTTTTACGCTTGGGGTTTACCTCCCTACATGGAACACATTCCTCTTTTAGCGTTTCTAGAACTGTTTTAAAACTTTCCCACTCCTGTTCAGCATCTGTTCCTACAATAATATCTTTCCAGATTATGTGATTCGCTGCCTCTTTCATCCTCTTAACATCTGTCTTAGAGTAGTCGTATGTTCGCGTGTTTATGTTTACTTCTTTCCCTGCAATAAGATCCCAACGGATGATTTGATGGTCACTTGAGCCAAACAGTTCCCCAACGGTAACGTTTTCAATCATATTTTCCTCTGTGGTAAAAACTAGGTCGAGTATGTTTTTGCCTCTGGTGGCTGCTTCTACATGTTGAATTAAAAAATTGTCAGTTATGCACGTAACAAAAGGTTTTGACTCTACAAGTGCTTCTGCCATATCCCATTTTATTTCTGGATAGTTGAAATCTCCCATTAATAATAATTTCCCTTTACTTGCCTTTGCTATGCTACTAATCAGCTCCTCATCTTCCTCTTTTTGACTTGATGGACATCTATAGCACACTCCAATCACTGTTTTTTCAACCCCACTTTCTATTTCTCCCCATACACTTTCATTTTTGTTACCACATGATAAATAATCTTTGATCGTTATATTAACAGAATTTATACAGTTTAATAAAACGCCACCTCCCTTAGTCTTGTCTCCAATTATCCTATCTTTCCTTAACATTGTATATCCCTCAATTTCAAGTTCACTATCTGCAATCTCCTCATATGTCCATGATTCTGTTAACCCTATTATATCTGGTTTTTCTTCTTCTACATACAGTTCCAATTCTTCTCTTTTATTTACTATGCTTTTCACATTTGCATAAAAACATTTTAGTTTGTAATGTTGTTGGTTTTCCTCTTTTTGCTTCTGCTTTATCATTTTAGTGTTTGCTTTTCTACTATGTATTTCACACTTCCCTGACACCAAATTACCCCTTTGACTACATCCTCTATAGCACCCTATTGTAGGCCTATCTTTAGTCTCATACTTCATAGGCCTAACTAGTTTAAATTTCTAACACAATGATAGAACATATACTTTGCTACAACATGCTGTCCTATCTCATTTAGATGTAAACCTCCCCTATCTAACATTTTACTTTTGTCTACTTTAACATCAATAAATTCCATTCCCATGTCCGCACACATCACCTGTAACCTAAGGTTGATACCTATTATTTTGCTATCTAGATAGTCTGACCCATCTGCTCTGTCTAAAATGCCCATCATTGTGACCTTTCTAAACTTTTTTTCCTTAAGTGTTCTCATAAGACTTTTATATTTATCCATAATTATTTCTGTACCATCTCTCTTTACATTATTTGTACCTGCCAATACTACCACATGACTGTTTCCTTTGTCATCTGTTGGTGCCCTACCATAATTTCTTCAGGCTGTTCAGTCTTTGCATTGCCATAGCTAGTCTTCTTCTGATTTCTTTCGAGCAGTCACCATTTTTGTCAATTCTGGAGCCCAGATATTCAAAATGTGTAACCTGAACTATTTCCTCCCCACCCACTGTAAATTTATGCTGAAATTGTGTTTTATCAGTGGTCATTAACTTTGTTTTGTTTATTTTTATGAACAGATTGTGATCTTTAATATGTCCATTAATGGCTGAAAGTAGCTGCTCTAGCCCTTCCGAACTTCTTGATAGTATCACTGTGTCATCTGCGTATCGTAACTCTGGAATCTCGTACCCCCCAATCACTAAAGAAACTGTACACTGGGAGAGTGAGACCAGTTCTCGAGTATGGCATTGCGGCATGGACAACAGCAGCAAAGGCGAACTTCGACAAAGTTAGCACACTTCAAAACCAAGCCATGAGAGTTATAACAGGAGGCATGAAGTCAACGCCAATTGTAGAACTTGAAAAGATTACAAAACTGCAATCCATGACCGATAGAAGAGACTGCAGAGCCCAGCTGCAGTTAGAGAAACTCCGAAGACTGACTGACCATCCAATGCACCAGACACTAAACAATTTGGGAAATGGGAAACTAAAGCGGAGAAACTTTGCAGAAATAGCCAAAGCAAAGATGCACGAAGATCCCATAAACGCACTAACAACACCAAAACCCATCACTACTGTACGAAAACCTACCTGGAGGCAGGATATATTTCCAGAGGTGGTAGAAAATATACCAGGTATTGGAAACAAAAGCTGCCAGACTGGAAAAGAAAGGAGAGATACTACCCTAAGCTTCATATCGAAAAGCTACCCAAGCATGGACTGGACCCATGCATACACCGACGGTTCTGTATTACATTAAACTCTCTTCATTTTTCATAGATATTCCTTAAATTGAATATGTGGTCCCGGGTCCCTCTGTCTTTCCTAAAACCTGCCTGGACTACGTGAATTTCAGATTTAAACCTTTTCTCTATCCTTCTTAATAGGATTCGCAAGAGTATCTTGCTAGCATGGCTGATCAGTGCGATAGTTCGGTAGTTCGTGTACAGCTTCAGTTTGCCTTTTTTGGGGAGGGGAATATAAATTGATTTCTTCCATGTTTCTGGCCACTCCGCACTGTGCCATATCTGTTTACACAGCTTGTAATAGACTCGACCACATGCCTCTCCTCCTGCTTGTATTAGCTCTGCTGGGATATCATCGCATCCTGGAGACTTTTTCAGGCTTTTAATTGCAAAGCGTACTTCTTCAAATGTTGGTTCAGGTTCTTTCTCATCCTTTGGTAGGATTGTAACTGAGCTATTTATAAGAATTGTAAAAAATTATGACAATTGTCAAACTATAAAAAAAGAAACCAAAGGGTACCTTACCAAGTAAGTTACCAATTTCACAACCCATATAGAAGGTATGAAATGAAAGTCACCATCTTGACACTAGATATATTATGCCCACTGTATACCGACAAATGAAGGAGCATTTGACAACAGCAGTATCCTTCCACGAGAAGCTGTGCGGAAGTACATGAAGCTGCTCGTTCGCTAGTCATTGAAGTCGAGGTCTGAAGACGAGCGAGGAAGAGGAAGGTATATTATGCTGCACCTTCCCGCTCTAGTACTCAACTCAGAGGTAACAGACTCCCCCATTCTGCCCTTCTAGAGATTACATCTTAATTTACCAAAAGCTTCGCTTATTCATTTAGCACGGGAGGTAATTTAATGCTCACATTTTCATCCATCACTGCGGTTAGACTTGCAATTCTAGAATATTCATTGCTACATGTTCGCAAAACACATGTTATAGATATTATTAAGGAGATAAGTTAGTATAATCACTGAAAATCTTTGTTCCATCACTTGTACTAACAGCAGTTCATTATATGAAACTGAATAGAAGCCAGGTAGTAATTGTATTATCTAACTCAGCGCTACCCCGATTAACGTTGGCTCGTTGAATGAATAAGAAAAACCATTGGATGCGCTCATTGCGAGTCTGAGATGGAGAGTCATTAGAACGCGTATACACCATAGCAAAGGCATCGTGTGGCACGCATGAGCCTACCCAGCTCTAAATTGTTACCTGATAGTTAATGAAGAGGAAACAACGCACAATTGAACTGTTCATCCCACGTGTCATCAAATACGTCAATCAAATCTGCCGTTTACGTACATATTGCAAGCTTCACCACAGCATAAGCAGTGCACAACGTTCTCCATATGTTTTCGTTGAGCCTGTACTTGTATCTCTCACGCGTTATACGCATTTACTAGTTGGTAATGTGGCTTGATTGTTACAATTCCCTGTGCTCATTTAGTTTAACAAGAAACTTAACTATTACTCTTTATAAAAGACATTGTATTTTGAGAACTTTTGATCATTATAAGTTTTACTGAATTTTGAGTTTTTAACGGACGTGCTGGAGTGGTACCTGGGATGAAAAGAAGAGGACTACTGTAACCTTCATAGCAAATATAAAAGAGTTTTTCATGGGGCTGGCAATCTCAAGAAGTAAAAAAAATGTGTAATTAGCCAACTGTAAGAGCTCAGATACATGATTCGAGTAAAAGGCAGTTAGCCAATATAATTGCTCGGATACAAAATTGGCGTAAAAGGCAGTTAACCACTACAAAAGCTCGGATATAAGATTCCCATAAAGGTAATTAACCACTGTAAAGCTCGGATATAAGATTGCCGTCAAAGGTAATTAACAACTGTAAAGCTGGGATATAAGATTCCCGTAAAAGGTAATTAACAACTGTAAAGCTCGGATATAAGTTTCCGGTAAAAGGTAAATCACCACTGTAAAGGTTGAATACAAGATTCCCGTAAAAGGTAGTTAGCCACTGAAAAAGCTCGGATACAAGATTACTATAAAAGGTAAGTAACCACTATAAAGGCTTTGATACACGATTATTACAAAAGGTAATTAACCACTATTAAAGCTCGGATACAAGATTACTATAAAAGGTAATTAACCACTATAAAAACTCGGATACAAGATTTCTATAAGAGGTAATTAACCACTATAAAAACTCGGATACAAGATTACTATAAAAGGTAATTAACCACTATAAAAGCTCGGATACAAGATTCGCGTAACAGAGCGAGCTTCAGATGAAACATATGTTTCAGGTACGAGGGAAAAAAATGTATGTCTTAAAATGCTCACTAGCAGACTTCATTTAAAGGGGATCAGCTTAAGTGGTGACGTGTATTTCACATTAAAGCACAACGGGTAATGATAAGAATAATACAGCAAAGACTTGCGTGTGTGACTAATTCAGGTATGAAGCATGGGAGATAAGTGTGAAGCATTGGAGATACAACTTCCAACTCGGTCGCTGAAGGCTAACGATAACTCATAAATTGGAAGATAGTTTTTGCTGGACAGTAAGCAAGCAGGTTAGAAAGACCTTACGTCACAGAGTTCAGACAGAGCTAGGAAAATCTGTCAATTTGAAAAAAAACGGCCTGGATTTTTATTTTCTGAAAATTGGATCTAGGAACAGTTAGATGGTTAGAATCTCTTTCGCTATTATCGAGGAAGTAATTTTCACAGTTTGGTGCTAAAATTTACAATAACGGGGCAGAGGAGGATATGAGTGGGGTGGTCGTGATTCAGAGGGGTGGTGGGAGAGTTATCAGAGCCATCAATTTTGTAGTGTATAGTTGTCACAGGTAGATTGGTAGGGGTTCAGAACCGGTCATGGAAGATTGTTAGGGGTGGAGCTGTTTTTGATTTGACGCAAGATATCCCAGAAAAGTTGAAAGGGGATCCAGAAATGACGAACTTGACATATTGACAGGCAGTACAAGCCAAATGGATACGAGCTGGCCAACGATGTGGCGGCAGAAGTACATTGTGACTGGCGGCCATGTTCGATTGGCAGAGGTCTAGGTAGGGTCTAGTGAGTATAGAGGACAGATATAAACAAACGCCCAATTTATTCTGGAGAGTCAGGTCATAGGCCTAACTGTGGATTTCAAGGGCTGTGCACCCTAGCCTGTTAGAAAAAACAGTGGCCGGACCTAGCAGGGACCAAAAGAGGAAGCTGGTCGGAAAGGTGTATTGAAGGCTTGTTTTCGCAGTATAAACTCTAAGCACTTGTAAATTTGGTCTAACCAAAACAAATACTTACTGGGCGCAGAATTGCTATTAGCTCAGGCGAGCGCATTATCCGCCCTTGGATGAAGCTGTAGTCTGGACTTCGGTAAGTACAAACGTCTTACGAGTCCGAAAAGGACGTAGATCAAGACACCGAAACACTCTCTCGAAACCTCATGGCAGGTTGTTCGGAAAATGTGCACAAAATCCTCATGATACACGTTCTCAAGACACGAGGGTGATATCTTTAGTTTTCTAGCAGAGACTATACAGATAGAAACTGTCAGTCTTTCAGAGGCCAGTGACACCACCAGAGACGAGGATCACACGAGTAATAATGTTATATGAGAGATTAGGAACACTGAACGTTGCAAACGATCTGTCTTTATATCCGAAGGTACCATCAACTTACTTTCTGAAACTCTCCCATAAGCGAATTTAGTCATATATAGATCGGACAAGATAAATTATGTGAATGATTAGATTGTGCAATAAAGGATTAATCTTGTTTTTGTTAAGAAAGAATCAGTTTCCGTGTTTCATTTCTTTTCATGTATAGTGTCAGGTTAAGGGTAATTAGTAGACTATACGGCACAGTAACAGAAATTGGTTGCAGTGAGAATAGGTGTGTTACATAAGGTTGACACGGTCACAGTGACCAGCGATATCTAGATAAGAAAAGTACCGGACCGAACCACTTCTTCTTATCTTTTTAACATCTGTAACTGGCTCTGGGAGGTGCACTAGAGGTATATTGGAATTCCCCACCATGTATCCGATAGTCAAAGCACGAAACTGCTAATAAGAGAATAATCGATAAACAAACAACTTCAGGACAAACACCAATATGCAATTTAAAACATAAAAGATGAAAGACGGGTTTAGGAAAACCCTGAATGTCTGCTTCCCCGTCGCACTTGATCGTTTCCGGTGTCTTTTTGTCTTTCTTATCTGCCTGCTCGAGTCTCTATGTCTCTACCACCGGAGACGCATCTTTTACCGATAGACGTCGCATAAGTTATCTCAGTCTTACCAACTGTCAACATCTGTCAGTTAGTGATCTACACGTTAATGGCTGACTTCAGTCCAATGAAAGAGCACTTTGTCATTCGCATTACGTTGTTGTTTTGCGTCAAATATGTTATGCTTCATTTATCGTTTGACTTCACTACAGACGTTTTCGGTGTGGCATATCCACTTTCGGCACAGCCAATCATTTTCTTCTCGTTATCCACCAACGTTCCAGCAAAGTAGCACGTGATTGAAGTCAGTTTTACTTCTACAGGATAAATTACTACTGTGACTTACGAGATCTATCTAACATCAGGATGACCAATAATTGGGTTTTTGCTATTGAAAGATATGTGGTGCGATGGGAGCAACGAGTTATGATGGTCATGTGAAACATTGATTCAAGATAACACGTCAAGTCCTCATTCAAGTTCCTGGAAACACGCTGTGTCACAGTAGGCTGACAACATGGCGAAATCAACTATGTTATTTCCATAGTGGTGACTCAACTGAGGGCGTCTCGCACTGCAGTACAGCCAGCAGGATCCGATCCATCTTCACAAGTACGTCTCGAGATGTAAAAAAAGAGCCATTGTAACTTGCTTCAAAAGAAACGTCACCAAGAGTTAACTCGGCGCGAATAGCTTTCAACAACAACAGTTGCCTATACTTTGGTTGATGTCCATGGTATTGCGAGTTCATCCTCGATTCTACTCTCAGGCATGAAATCTCGCGAAGTTCATTCCAATTTGTGAAAGGAATATAGCAACTGGACGAAAAAGCTAGCATTCTGGTGGGAGGAGCAAAATCAGTTGATCACAACCCGTTATGTGATAATACTACAAAAGATGAGTTCACTTTTCACACACAGCAGAAGCTTGACTGTATCAAGACGGGGCGCCTGAGTGTACTGATCACATCCAATGGGCTACAAGTACCAGACGTATCTGCCCACTTCACCCTTTGCTGAGAGATACACCATCTATGGGTCAGTCTTGAGTGCAGTGATATTTATCCTGTATAACCTAACTGGTCGACCAAATGATAAATCTACAAAAAGCGTTGACGAACTTGGCTAGGCCAAACCAAAACAACAAGTCTCTGAAATGGCAGACAAAGTTTAATGTAGAAAAAATGTAGTCATCCACATGGGGAGATCAAATATGGAACATAATTACATGATGGGAGTAAACAATATTAGAAATATAGAAAAGGATAGGGACCTAGGTATTATAATAAATAATACATGTGAGGCACGGGACCAAGTCCAGGTGGCTGTGAAAACGATTAATGCAATGCTGGGTATGATTTAAAAAACATTGAACATCGAAGCAAGGAAGTAATAATTAAACTTAATAAATCGTTGGTGGACCTAAATTGGAGTATTGCATTCAGGTGTGGAGTCCTTGTCGTAGAGTGGATGATAGAAAGGATACAAAGAAGAGTTACAAAAATGATCGTTGGATTCCATAATTACAGTTAGGAAGACTTAGAACAACTGGTCTGCAGTGTCTAGAACAGAGAAGAATTCGAGATGACTTAATAAAAGTTTATAAATTAATCAATGGAAAGGATAAATTAGACTATACAACGTTTTTCAAAGTTCAACCGACTACAAGAACTAGAGGGCATAGCTTCAAATTATTTAAAGGCAGGTCCAGATTAGAGATTAGTAAATATTTTTGTAGTCAGAGAATGGTGAATGATTGGAATGCGTTGCTACCGGATGTGGTGCAGTCATGGTTAGTTAACGCATTCAAAAATAGATTGGATGATCACATACATTTTCAGTATCGGTGGAGTGGAATAGACTAGTTGTATGCCGACTGTAGAGCCATCTAAACCAGTATAAAGTTGCTAAGTTTAAGTTAAGTATAAGGAAGACATACGAAATGTTTAAATAATATTATTACAAAAACTGAGAATATGTTAAATCTAAATACAGCACTCTGTCCCTGCAACATCAGGGTTAACAGCTGTCGCATTAATGAAAATGAGTTTTATCAATGAAAAACGTACTTGTCTGATGCATGCTGAGCGTAACTTTCTCCTAGCGTTTAACGAAGCGCCTGTGTTTTGTCAGACTCCATACTTCGCGTGTATAAATCTAGCCTGGATAACTTTAACACTGTAATCGCATTTGCTGCTGTCATCAGCTAGATAAGTGCTTATTTGTTCATTTTCTGTAAAGAACTACAGGTTAGTCTGAGAAGGATCTGATCCGTTTCACAAGATTTGATTTGACGTATCGCTGTGTCTGTCTCCAGACTTCCCTCTCTGTCCGTCTCCAGACTTCCCTCTCTGTCCGTCTCCAGACTTCCTTCTCAGTCCGTCTCCAGTCTTCCCTCTCCGTTTGTCTCCAGTGTTCCCTCTCTGTCCATCTTCAGTGTTCCCTCTCTGTCCGTCTCCAGTCTTCCCTCTCCGTCCGTCTCCAGTATTCCCTCTCTGTCCGTCTCCAGTGTCCCCTCTCCGTCCGTCTCCAGTATTCCCTCTCGATCCGTCTCCAGTGTCCCTTCTCCGTCCGTCTCCAAGTTTCTCTTTCTGTCCGCAAGTCTAAACGTCTGTTGTGTATATCAATGCGCATAAACTGAAATGCCTTTGGAAACACTTGCTAACGTTACTCCAACTATTCAGCGACCAGTGCGCTGACCTCAGATGTCGTTAGTGCTGACCTCTTGAATGGCGCAGTACTGATAAATTGAGGGACGCAGTTCTATACATAATTGTTTTTTTTGGTTAAAAAGTTTTGTTTAAATTGCAAAAACGATCCTGCACGGAAAGGTGCAAGGCAGACGACGAAGAGGCCGTCCCAAAAAAGAGGTGGGAGGACAACATAAAAGAATGGACCAATCTCTGACTAGAAGAGGCACATGCAGCCGCCGCTGATAGAGTAGGGTGGCGTGGGGTTGCAAGGATGTCTTCGTGTGTGCCCCAACGACCTCACTGGTGTCGGAATGACCTGACCTGACCTGTATGCATTGCAGCTACATAGCCACTTTGTGCTGTGTTTCACGATGTATACCACACCAGTGCTACAGAATATAATTAAATATACAGTTTTACGAAAATGTCTGTAGTCTGCAAAATGATAAAGTATATTTTGACAATTTAATTTTTGTCTGTGGTGGGCGTGTGGGGGTGGATGTACAACTAGGCTCTAACAAGGCTGCAACACAATCCTGAACAGTCATAGTGGGCCTATGGGTGTGCGCGTGTTTGTATCTATGAGATGTTGTGTCCGTCTGTGTGGATGTGTGTACATGTTTGTGTGTATAAGTGTGCATGTGTCTGTCCGCCTGTGTGGATGTGTCTGTCCGTCTGTGTGTATATGTGTGCATGTGTGTGTCAATATGCGATTATGTGTGACTGTCCGTCTATGTGTGTGTTGCTGTTACTAATTCAACTGATATGTAGCCAGGGAAAACTGTTTGGAAGTGAGTTGTGGTCTTGATTAGTCTGTTTCACCTGACCCTGACTAACATAGTCTGATCAGTATGTTTCACCTGACCCTGGCTAACATTTTCTGCTCTATCTGTTTCCCCTGACCCTGACTAACATAGTCTGATCAGTCTGTTCCCCTGACCCTGACTAACATAATCTGGTCAACCTGTTTCATCTGACCCTAATTAACATAGTATGATCAGTCTGTTTCACCTGACCCTGATTAACATAGTATGATCAGTCTGTTTCACCTGACCCTGATTAACATAGTCTGGTCAGTATGTTTCCCCTGACCCTGGCTAACATAATCAGATCAGTCTGTTTCACTTGACCCTGACTAACATTGTCTGCTCTATCTGTTTCACCTGACCCTGACTAACATAGTCTGATCAGTCTGTTTCGTCTATCCCGATGTGTCGCCTCCACCAATCTTTGTGTATGTGTGTGTCTGTGTGTGTGCGTATTTATCTGTGTTCATGCGTTTGTATATATTAATGTTTGTTTATGTGTATTTGGTTGTGTGTGTATTACATTTATGTATGCATTTTTCCTTCTGTGTGCGTGTGTCCGTGCGTGTTATTTGTGTATTATTAGTTTATTTGAATGTGTTTGTTCGTCTGTATGTGCAGTTGTATGGGCCGTAGAATGTGTCTGCATGTACGAGTGATGGTAGAAAAGTTGGATATTTTATTATGAAGGAGTCTAGGCCCTTACCTAGAGATTGGTGTGAACTGTAGTTCTTCTCTTGTGTATTCACGCTGCAAGTCGATATACTGCAACATTCTTTCTTGGCATGACGCCTATTGACTTCTTCCTGTTCCCAAACATGAAGAATTCGCTTCGTGGACGTCGTTTTTATGACATCCATGACCTGATTACTGAACTTGAGAGATGGTTCCTGGCCCAGGTGGAGGATTTCTGCAATCAGTTCATCAGAATGGTGAAGATTACATGGGAGAAGTGTATCGACTTGCAAAGTTGATACACAGAGAAGGACTAAAATTCGCATTAATTTTCAGGAAAGTGCTTTAATTCCTTTATACCAAAGTGCAAAACTTTTGGACAATCCCTTGTATGTGTGCTCATGTGTGTATGTGTGTTCATGTGTGTATGCGTGTTCATGTGTGTATGTGTTTTCATGTGTGTATTTGAGTTCATGTGTATATGTGTGTTCATGTGTGTATGTATGCCAGTGTTTTTTTGTGTTTGCATGCTCTTGTATGTATATGTGCCCGTGTGTGTATATATACCTGCGTGTCTGTGTGTGTGTAAGTGCTTGTGTGTCCGTCTGTGTGAATGTGTTCGTTTGTGTGTGAATGTGTGTTTGTGTATATGTGCATGTTAGTGTTTCATATTTGTTATCGTTAAGGATGTGCAGGATCTCGTTAGAATCAAGTGGTCTTTTGTGATTAAGTATGAATCATCCCTCCGCCCGTCTCTCTCCATATCAGTGTTTTCTACACACTCTATAAGTATGTGTGGGTGTTCTAGTACGTAGTATGTATGTGCTAGCAGATGACTTAATTTTCACTAAGACCATTATCTTCCCATCGACACAGCTTAATATTTACAAAATCTATCTTTACGGTGCATATTTACAATATGGGATTCATCAAAGGATCTGTAGGACTGAGGATTAAAGGTCGCTTACCCTGCAGTGACACGTGCATGACTGAACCTCATGTGTATCATATGAACAGTTACATAACACGATAACACACTGTTAACTTAACCAGTGTATTGTCCAACCAACTGCTTTACTACTTCTATGAAATGTATTTTCAAGTACATTGTTTGCAAAATGTACGAGGCGTGTTTAAATTAAACCGGGCCCCTGCCAAAGACGGATGTGTCGGACCGAAAGGTGCAAATATCGCAGCCAAGCTGAAAACTAGCGACACAACGCATTTCGTTCTCAGGACTACATCCTGCTACTTGCGAAGACCTGTACAGGGCTTGGCAGCAGGAGATTGAGAACGAACGCAGAAGAAAAAGAAGAACCGGGCCTAACTGCACCAAGTGAACATACGTACGATGCCCATGATTACGTCATTTTTAATGTAAACATGACATATCAACCGTCAAGTTTGCAAAATTTATTATCATTCGTCCTCCTCAGCAGACTATTGAAAATATGGCGGGTGTGATAGTCGACATCCATCAGCTGTTAGAAACCGAATCACAACTCGCTGATCCACTCTGGACGGATTCCGTATCACACCTGTCATGTTTTTGACGGTCTGCTGAGGAAATTATGAGTCGAAGGACAATGAAATTTTGCAAACTTGACGGTTGGTATGTGCTGTTTACATCAAAAGGGACGTCATAATGCGCATCGTATTTATGTTCACTTGGTGCAGTTAGGCCCGGTTTCATTTGAGCACGTCTCGTATAATAATGAAAAAGCTCACATTTAGTAACAATATGGAAAAAACTTCAATTCTGTTGTGTGAAAAAAAGTGGGCGAATGACCATTGAATTTCCTTGTGCTGTCTACTAACCGCTCCATACGAAGCGTTTCATTCAGCTTGCCCTCTTACATGAATCTTGCTCCAAAGCAATTACACTTGGAATTCTTGGAAACCCGATATTCCAACAGCCATGTATGTTGCCATGTAGCTGAAGGTTTCGGCGATACGAAGTACGCATTTTAAACTTATTGCGGCTTACTAAGCCTGGGGGAAGTCCAAATAATTTGGGTAGATTTTTAACTTGAATTTTGAATTTTTGTCTGGGCAGCGGCCGTCAAACCTACTCTTTTCGATTTCGAACTGCCAAGAGGGATCAAGACGCTGAGCAGCGCATGAACTGCAGTGGTCAGCGACCCATAGCTGACTGCTAGCGTCAGGGCCAGCGAACCAGAGCTGCCAGACCCTTCTACAACTCCCCCGGTGATCCTTGATAACAGGCTGCAGCAGGGCAGACTGGCTAAGGAGAAAGGATCGAAGAGGGAATGCTAACCCAGTACTCAAAAAATGCTTGCTGAAGTCGGATGTGTTGAACCGAAAGGGGCAAGTATCGCAGTCAAGCTGTAAATTACGACACAACGCATTCCGTTCTCTGGACTACATTCTGGTACTTAAGCCCTTTCAGGATTTGGTAGCGGGAGATTGAGAACGAACGCAGAAGAAGAAGAAGAACTGCCAAGAAATTGTAACGTGCTCAACACTTAGTCCGATCTCATTACCCTGAGGTCAGGGTGAATTTTTACCATAAGATCCACGTGAAAAAAATCCCGGTCTCCATTGTGATTCGAATCCTCGGCCTCTAGCACCCGAGACGGAAACCTTTCCTCAACATTACGGGTTTCTGTAACATTTGTTTTATACAATTTGGCTGCAAGCCCTATACACAACCTTCATTAACTGCATTTGACAATATGCTTCGACTGCTTCTGTGTACTTCGTGTGTCAAACTATCGCGCTCCTTCTCCTCCTTGAATCCTTGAAAGCATAAAACCAGTCAAATGGTCATAACAGAAGAACTAAATGCCAATATCTTCTATCAAAAGAAAGAAAGGAGAGAGAAAGAGAGAGAGAGAGAGAGAGAGAGAGAGAGAGAGAGAGAGAGAGAGAGAAAGGGGAAACTAGAAAGTGTCCAATTGCGCACCAAGTACAACAATCACTTAGCCCCAAATAAACATCACACTCGTGAACTACCCAGTAAACAATTCAACCGTACAGAAGAAGTGAAACCAACGACCCTGACCAGATCTGGCCCTCTGATCAGGAATGAAAAGCCATCATTACAACTTCAGAGCCATCAGCCCAGACTCCACAGAACCCATCGTGACTTCGCGGGGGAGACTTCGGGTGGCGTGAACAATCCAATCATCCGTTGGTCACTTCTTGACGTAAGTACACGTCTTACATGAGAAATTGGTTGTCTACAGACTCTACACAGTCTCTTTGTGGTCGAGGGGTAAGTCACTCATTTCTCAAAACGATGAATGGAAACGGTCGGTGATTGAATCCTACAGGTTTTCAAGCGATCCCTGGTCTCAATGGAGGTGGGACCAGAGTGTCCGCATCCTGAGTTACTTCCAGTCGTCTCGACCTATGTCTTGCCACTAGTTCAAGGTAGCTGGGGATCAGACAGAGGTTGATGATCAGAGCCGTTTCTTCTTCACTGAAATCTAAGTAAAGCCCTAGTTACATCATCAAGACAAAACCGTCCGATAATGTCTACATCATTGATTGCGGTGGACAACTATCACACATTGGGGACCGAGCAATTTGGGACGTATTTTAACAATATCCTTCATTCCTCTGGATGCAAGATGCTTGCATTAGTGCTTACATTTGTTTAGAATTACATCATTTTGTCTTCAGGCACGGATGTAGCTAGTGGTAAGTCATGACGTCGCAGTTCACACAAAAGGCGTTATATATATATATATATATAATTGATACACGTAACCTTGTATTCAATCAAGTTGCAAGTGCCGCAAAACAAGACAGTCATATGTTAAAACTAATTTCGTGTTCATTTTGCTTAGAGTATCATTTGGACCAATGTCTTTGCGTGGGTCATCGCACTTTCTCATTGGTGTTCATCCTAAAGCTAGATTGAAGTCATAGGACCACCGTTCGTGTTCAACTGTTTTCAGGAGTGCGTATCAAAATTTCTGGACCTTTTGTATCTTTTCAACAATGCAGAATATATGAGATAATTGAAAGTTGTGCCTCATTTCTATGTTGTAAATCTTGTAATTCATGTACAAAATGGTGCGGGACAAGATGGCTGCACCTACCTGGCTGCGCTCAAGGCTCCCGGTGTTTGTGTTAAATTCGGTCGTTTCCAAATCTTGGATCGGATTATAGACAGACACGGACACCGGCCTGACACACAGGAGACGGAGTTGTTGTTGCTTAGATGTTTGCCTCACTAGTTTCTACTGGCGGAGGCACGCCATTTTCCACCCCAGACCGTAGTCCATTGGGCGATATCAGGACGCATAAACCAGTGCTTGGATGCATGTGTGCATCTGTATGTACCTATGCTAGGTTTGTGCGCCCTCAGAAGCTAGCCCAACCAAAGTGCAATTGAAGGGCTTTACTACGAGGGCACGTGTGAAAGTTGTGCTAGGGTGTGACTGGGATAGTCAAATGAAACAGAGTGAGGTGAGAAGAGAGAGAAGGGAAGAGTGGCCCCCAGGGTGGTGTGGAGACGGAGTACTTCTTACAAACTCCCTCCTCGCAATGCAGCGGAGTATCCGGCTCTCTCTCAAGAGTCTCCATGGATCACAATCGCCACATCCACTGCTCATGCAGAACACGGTTACGTCCCATCCGCCCCCTTACTGTGGGTTGTGAATCTCTATCGAAATGTGTCACCAGCACCCTCGCCATGAGCAGCGGCCCTCCCCCTCCCCCCCCCCCCTCTGCCCCGATATAATGTGCCCAATGAGGGAACATGGAATGTACTGACACTAAACGGGACTGGCTATGTCGCGGCGCAGGCTAGAACACTAGATTCAACATTGCAATCGGCGGTAGTACTTAAATAAGACTAAAGGGTCAAGGCCTACAAGATGTCGAAGACACATGTCTGCTGCACTCTGGTGCCCTTCAACGCAGAAATGTTCTGGGCTTATGCATAAGTCCACCACTCAGAGACAGTATAGTATCCTATCACGCCATCTCGGACAGGCTCCTCGTGGCACGTCTTTGTTCAGTCATGTTGTACGGCTGGACCAGGAAACCCCTACCCACACGATACTGCACAAATCGTTCCTCAGCACCAAAAGTCTTCCCCCGACCGGCTGGAGGCGCAGGAGAAGGCCTCCCCGACCAGCTGGAGGCAAAGAAGAGGCAATCCCCGTACAGTAGGGCTTCAGTAAATAGAAACTTCCTTCTCCGCTCTGGACGACGCCTGGAACCAAGCCACATCTGTGGGTCATGGTGTGGCCGACCGACGCAACTGGCCTCAGACGCCTAAGTGAACATTATTATTATGAATCCAGTCCTGTAGAGAGAGGATGTCAATGTTCTCCAGCCATTACCTTTTGCTTTGACTAAATAGAAGTTTCTCTGCATCTACTTTTTGAATGTTTCATACTTCGCAGCCTTACGCTATGTTTGGCATAGTTATACTGTTAATAGTGTGAGCTCTTGCCTTGTCCTGTTTCATGTGAAGAAATACAAGTAGTCTAAACAAATCTCCTGCCATTCGTTGTGAAATATCTGGATCTATTTTGTGAAATCACTCGGAGTGAAATAGATGTTATTACCCGGACGGAGAATCAATCTCTTATAAGTGAATTCTTTTGACGTTCAATAAAACGTAAGCAGTGCAGAGTCACTAGTCAGGTCAGGCACACACACTGACCAAGACATTACCTCGCGGCCACGATATGAACCTAACACCAGGCCTGGCACACGAATTAAAGATAATCACTCTGATCTTCGCACTTGTTATCCTGCTGAAACGCTTCACAATGCACTACAGCCATCTTGACACATGTTCACCATCTTATTACTCCTCGAGACATAAGAAAAGCTGTTACAACATTCTACCAGATATAATTCGACACTAGTGAACAAATCCGCACAAATAGATTTGAACAGCAACATTAACAAAGCCAGTTCACTACAGAAAGTGTTGACCTATTAACAATATTGCTGAGCTGAGCGCCGTACTGCTTACTCCTGTATTCGTCACGCAGTCTGCAACCTAGGTTCTAATTTCACTCTTGAAAAAAAAAAAAAAAGTATACAGTACAGAGAATTTGACCAGCCATTCCTTAAGTGAATGTTAGAATTCCTTTGTTCCAGCACTGCCCCACATAGAGAAAACAAAGAACCAAGCGCTGGCCCCGAGGAGAGGCCCTGAATGACAACCTGTGGACAAGTTGATCGCGGGAGGATAAGAACTCTTCATTTATCATTGCCTATGTTCATCAAGTAAATTTCCTGTGCCACACATAGACTTGAGGCTATTATACACGTGGTTAGGATACGTCTTTGAAACGCCATGATACAATTGAGTAGTGTATTACTGTAAATTCTAATGTGTATGTCAAACTGTTTTGAAAATGTGCAACCATTTTGTTACATATACGGTTCTGTGCTAAAACCACGTTTCCTTTGGATTTATTGAAGAAAAAAACCTGAAAATCATGAACAATTAAATACTGTTTGCTAAAAATCACTGCTGTACATAAAGTCGATTTTCTAAAAAGATGATGGAAAGTAGTGGGCACGAATTTATGAACGGACTATAGTAGTGTGTCTGGAGAGAATGTTTTGTGTTTATGAAAGGCTGCGGTTCACATGTCTGTATAATGAGTCTGTATTCCGATATGTTAAGACATTTTTGTTACCGATAATTGATGTTGTGTTTGGTGTGGTGTTTAGCATTATTGCTTGGTATTTGTCTACTTTCAGTGTAGTTTGTTTTTCAACGGTGTTTTGTAGGATGTATTGTGTTCTTGGAACAACTCTGCACCTGTTGAATATCCGATCGTATGTTTCGTGTGTGTTTGACCTGCATAGTTGGACATTTTAAACTGCGGTCTTTGTGTAGTGGTAGGAGTCATGTATATAGTATGTATGTTATTTCCTTTATTTATTGGCTCGATTTTTGGGGTTCTGTAGGTTTGTGACGGTCTTAGTATAATCTATTCTGAAATATTTGTATCGTCCTTGAACTATAAGGTTCAGTACTTACTTACTTTCCGTGTCCAATCACCACATCCAGTATTCAGTGACGTGGATTGCCTTGTCATTTGCCTCCAGCATGTCGCGCCTATTGCATGTTTCCTGGATGTTGGGGCAGGTCATCAGATGGTCTGGGTCCTGTATTACGCCGCACTCACATGTGTCATTATCTGTGTATCCCCATCACTTCATATTCCTCTTACCCCGTGATATACCAGTTCGGAGTCTGTTCAGCGAATTCTATGTTGTGTATGGTAGATGATGTCCAGGAGCATGTTCCTCCCGAGGTTCCATCTCTGGGGCCTGCACCAATTCGTTCCACCTCTCGATACGGCAACTTTCAGGGTTTGTATGTATGGGGTTTGCTGTTTTTAGACAGCTATGTCTGGATTTGAGTCTCGTGTTTTGTACCTGATGGGTGCATACGGTTCAGTGGGGCAGTATGTTGCTTGCTTAGGTGTAGGTAGATTTCACGCTGTATTGGGAATTCGTGTCTGCCAAATTGATTTCATGCATGTTACTAAATGTGGGCTGATTGTGGTAGTTGGTTGGGTGGGGCAAGCGACCTAAAATGGTGGGGCATTGTTTTGTTTAATGTTTTCCTTTTGGATATTCTGAGATCTCATGTAGTAAAGTGTGTGTAGTTTTAGGTGTTTGACTATCCGACAATCATTTCTTGCTATCAGTGTTTGAATTTTTGTATTTATGTCTTGATGTGAGACATCACATTTTTTTCTTATCTTGTTCCAGTCTTTTGTTGTAGTCTTTTAATAATGTTCTTTCTTCTCTTCTTCTTCTCCTTCTCTTATTCTTCTCCATTTCTTGTTCTTGTTCCTTCTTGTTCTTGTACGCGCTTGCTGGCGATGAACTGGTTCGTTGTCTATATATCCACTTGAGCTCCGTACAACTTTGAGTTTAGTGTAGAATCATTTCTTCAGCGAGTCTTCCTCTACTGGTCATACAGAAGGCAGTCCTGCAAAATATGCTCTGCAGTTTGTTCGTTCAAACCACACGTGCACATTACTGGAACAGACAGACGGAGCCTGTACCTCTGTTTATTTAGTCTGTTATACCCTGTCCAAAGATGAGTCTCAAATTTGTGTGTTGATGTCTGCTATGCGTGGTCTAAAACCGTTGATGCAACAGTAATCTCCCTTCGCTAGTTATGTTTGAATGTTCTCTTTTTACTTTACCTCTCCTTTCTTTTCTGTCATTCTTTCTCACTTCTACGCTCTCTCTCTCTCTTTCTCTGTCTCTCTCTCTCGCTCGCTCGCTCTCACTGCCACACTCGTCTGTATGTGTTCTTATTATTCTTCTTATTCTTCACACCTCTACTCTTACGACTTGACAGTAGAACGATTCTAGAATTACAAAGATATTTTATTACATAAGAAATTTGATATCAATATAATGTAAGGCTAACTATATTATACTCGGACACTGTACTAACAGTTGAATGGGTTTGTGTATTTAACATATGTGTTATCCTTGTTACATTTTATTGCCCATGTTCTAGTCTGTAGCCTAACTAACCTACTTATAATTTTAACACAACCTAAATAGCTACATAACAGGTTCTTGTTTCGTTGTTCCTCCTGCTCATAGAGCGTCTATAACTTCTCAGATTTAGTTACTAACGTCGTGTCTTCTATGTTACGGTTTCACTGTGGAATAACGATTTTCTCGAGTCTGCCTCGAGATCTCACTGATCTATTGCTTGGTTCGTTTGCTCGAAAGACACCAACACACTGTACTTATAGAAGATCGTATGTATCCTGAAAACACTTTTCTCTCGGCCAGATCTAGAGAAGATCGTATGTGTCCTGTCAACACTTTCCTCTCGGCCAGATCTAGAGAAGATCGTATGTGTCCTGTCAACACTTTCCTCTCGGCCAGATCTAGAGAAGATCGTATGTGTCCTGTCAACACTTTCCTCTCGGCCAGATCTAGAGAAGATCATATGTGTCCTGTCAACACTTTTCTCTAGTTCAGATCTAGGGAAGATCCTGCGAATTTGAGATATCACACGTTTCGTCACAGACAATATAAAACAAAATTCTTACAAAAGAAATCTGATCATGCCTGTACATGTGGTTAGGCTGTCGAAGTTAACGATCAAACAGTCAATTGGTCAGTTTAGACAAAATGATGCAAGGCCCATTCTCTCTCGCTCTCTCTCTCTTTCTCTCTCTCTCTCTCTCTCTCTGTCTATCTATCTCTCTGTAGCTTAAGATCTGATCCACTAGACGTCACTTCTGATGTAAACAGCACATACCAACCGTCAAGTTTGCAAAATGTCATTATCCTCCTACTCATAGTGGCCTCAGCAGACCGTTGAAAACGTGGCGGGAAAATGATACGGAATCCGTCCAGAGTTGATCAGCGAGCGATGATTCGGTTTCTACCAGTTGAAGGATGTCAACCAGTTAACATTCATCGCAGAATGCAGGCAATGTTTGGTGACAAAGGTGAGTCAAAGACAACAGTGAAGAGCCGAACAATGATGTTTAAAGAAACACGTGAGTTAACGAAAGATCTTCTGAGACAAGGTCAGACACATATAGTTGAGTCAGCAGATGACATCGCAAAAATTGATGCAGAACTTTAGGTGGACCGTTGCTGGAGCTTACGTTCGCTAGCAGAGGAATTCACTGTGTTGCTAGGGACAGTTCAAATGGTGGTTAGCAAGAAACAGAAGTATCGGAAAGTGTTTTACAATGGGTACCCATAATGCAGTTTCTGCTATCCACCATTTGAGCTGTCCCTAGCAACACAACGAATTCCTCTGCTACGAACGTAAGCTCCAGCGACGGTCCATCCAAATTTATGCATGAACTTTGGCGATGCCATCTTCTGACGCAACAATATGCGTTTGACCTGGTCTCGGAAGATCTTTCGTTAACTCACGTCCTTCATTAACATCGTTGTGCAGTTCCTCACTGTTGTCTTCGACACACTTTTGTCACCATACACTGCCTGCATTATGTTATGGATATCAATTGGTCGACATTCTTCAGCTGTTAGAAACCGAATCACCGCTCGCTGATCAACTCTGGACGGATTCTGTATCACACCCTCCTAGTTTTCAATGTTCTGCAAAGGAAACTATACGTCGGAGAATAGTGACATTTTGCAAACTTGACGGTTTGTATGTGCTGTTTACACCTAAAGTGACGTCATCATGCGCATCGCACGTATGTTCTATTTGGTGCAGTTAGGTCCTGTTTCATTTGAACACACCTCGTATCTAAATCCTCCCATACACGGCCTAAAAGGTTCACTACAAATCGCCACCCCCCCCCCCCCAAACTCCCCACCGCCCCCTTCGCACTTTTCTTGGTTGCTAAGCAACTAATATCGTGGTCAAAGCCTAACTTTTAGCAACGTGAGACTGTTGTATTCAGGATGAGAAACTAGTCGCTTCTAGTTTTCCCATGTATATTTCCCGAACTATCCCTCTGAAAAACAAAACTCTATCTCTTTCCAAATCCCCATATCTCCATTAAAGTAATAATACATTTGGAGCAACAATGCTTAAGTCTGACATCCAAGTTATACTTGCTTTGTACACGCTGTTTGACAGTTTATATCAATGCACTTTTGTCAACTTTTAAGACACTGTGAGGCTCCAGAGAAATGCACAACCCTCATACAGAGTTTTTATGAAGATACAGTTAACAGAGTGTTACGTGAAAAAGTACTGACTATCAGCTTCGGGGTGCAGACAGGTGTAATACAGAGATACCTTTTCTCACCTGTCATTTTCTTTTTCGATATAGATAAAGAAAACATCAAACGATAAAACGAGAACACGTATTAAGAGCAAACTATAATCGCAATTGTAGGACATGAGTTTCGCATTCGATTTGGCACTTTTGTCACAGTCATTGTCAAACGCAAAAGCCATTTGATAAAGTGAAAAGAACAATCAGCCAAATTAGGACTTAAGGTATACATGAAGAAAACTAAGCTCCTTAAAATTAACCGGATTATCAAGGAATCACTCATACTAGAGGGATGGTCATTGAGAGAGGTGGCACTTTTATCTACTCGCGCAAAAATAATTGACACGTCAGGGATAAAGATGTACATTTAAAGACCAGAATTAGAAAGGCAAGAAGGCCGCTCCTGATTCTAAACAACACATGGAGATCAGATAACTCAAGATTCACACCAAAGTTATGCAATGCCAGTGTCAAGTCGGTGCTGTTGTATGTAGCATAAAAAGCGACCAAGGCAATACGTCAAAGTTTACATATTTCCATTAAAATAATAGGAATAAAGGTAGGTCCTGGTGCGCAATGAGGACATGTGAAATAGAAGAAAACAACACAAGTGCAACAACAAATTAAGAAAAGAAAATCGGATTTACTACATTGAGGAAGGCAGCGTCCAACATACATAGGCAGACTCTCACATGTAATCCTTAAGAAAAAAGAAAAATGGTACACCTAAACCTACATGGGAAAGAGAAAGTGCGAGGGAACTGCGATTAAATGGTAACATCTCAAGAGAGGCAGATAATAGCTCAGGACCGTGTTCTCATATGCTGGCAAGATCTGGCCAATAGTCTGTACATAGAGAGAGAGAGAGAGAGAGAGAGAAGGAGAGAGAGAGAGAGAGAGAGAGAGAAGGAGAGAGAGAGAACGATAGGCTTTGATTGGTATCTCCCTGGACGTATATGCCGTTCTATACCTTCATCTATAACCACACAGTTATTGCCAATATCTAGTTCAATTATACCACTCACGTTTTTATCGTCTATAGTTATTTGTTTCCTTTTACTGTCTTGCTTACTAATCTAGTTCTTTTATCTTCCCAAAATTGCATACCTTCTTAGTACTCTCTTATCAGGTGTAACTTTCCAGCTATCTTTATCTCCCTCGCCACTTGTTAGTTTCTATTACAGCCATCGCACCTTACCTCGCTGTATGATAGTTATCAGGCTATCTCTGTAATTATCAGGTGTGTGCAGATAGTGATTGTAACAATTACTTGTTCTAGCGATCATTTCGTTGTATTTCTTAGATTTGCTCGTCTAGGATATCATGCTCTGCTCATGAAGGAATCGAGGTCATTGCATCCAGAACAGATCAATAACTGCATAGTCACTCTCAGCAAATGCTGACGCTTCTGGCAGCTGTACACACTTCTGTGTTGACTTCTCATGTGTCTCTCTATGCTGGACCCACGTATAATTTTATAACTGCAATTTATGGATTGCTGGTTCATCGATTGCAAGTAGCCTAAACCTCCCTACCTGTTCTCTGAACTTGAAAAGAAACTATTTAACACTACAAACTAATGATCTGGTAAATAACAAAAGCTATAATCTAGTAATAAACTTCAGCACTCTGGCTGGGCTTAATTAAACATGTTTTTATTAGACTTCCGAAACACTCACCTTCCACATTGATATGCAATATGTGCTATTGTCCTGTACAAGAAAGGAAATACACTGAACGTGTTGACTGAAGGTGTAATAGCGAGGCTCTGTAACAGCAGACAAGAGCTCTTGTTAGATGACACTACCCTTCTCTGCTTCCAGAAGGAAGCTCTGCTTTCCTTATTTGCATATCCTACATATAAGTGTTTCCTTTCTTTCTATCCACAGACTTCGCCGAGATCTCACTATGTCTAAAATTTAAATTACTCTTCTCCCCTTCCTGTGTCTAATTATTTCTCACGTATAATTTTCCTAAATGAATACCCTCTTGTGCGTTAAAATACAGGATCATGTCTTGATGTGCATTTCTACTTTCGTTCTTACTCTAGTATCTGACTTATCTTAATTGTATATTTCTACATAATGCAGAGCGCAACATAGACATATTCTTTGCTGCCTCCACTTACTATACTCTTTAATATAGTGCACGAGATATATTCTGTTCAGAGAGTAGTGTGGATATATATTCTTTGATGCCGTCTCTTACGATACGTTTTGGTCCACGAGAAAATATATATTCCGTGTGTTATATTCATATGCCACATTCAACATACGTCTGTGATGTAACATATTTTACAGACATGTTAGTAATTTCTTAGTACATTATACTTCTTCTTCTTCTTCTTGATCTTCTTCTGCTTCCTCGTTAATCTTCAGACCTCAACTTCAATGACTCTAACAAAGGCAGCAGTCGACTCAAGGCTATGTACGCTTCCGTACAGCTTCTCGTGAAAGGATACTGGCTGTAGCCAAATGCTAATTCTTTTGTCGGTATACGGTGGACAGAACTGCAACATATGTTCTGCCTTCATGGGGGCTGTGCCGCAGGCACAAAGGTCTGTAGTGCCAATCTTGAACTTGTTGTACAGATGGCATCTACGTCTGTTGTGACATGTGCGTAGCCGGAGAATTATCAGCTGGTCTCGCCTGGAGAGTTGATGGTAGGCATCGTTTTCTTTGTGGCCAGGGTGGTCTTTTTTCCATTTTCCTCTATACGTCGCCCTGATGAATACTTGTGTCTCATTGTATGTGGTTTCTATATCACTCTGCTGCAGCATTCCTCCCTCTCTAGCGAGTCTGTCCGCCTCCTCGTTGCCTGGAATGTTGCAGTGGGCTGGTATTCACTGGACTACGATTTTCTTGAAGCAGTAGGACAGGCGTTCGAGCGAGTCTGCCAGAGCACCGAATTCATTTTTGTACTGGTTCTTAAGTGTTATTAACACTGCGAGGGCGTCTGTGAAAATGACCACTTGCTTTTCTGCCTGATCCTTATGGTCTATAAGGGTTTCAGCTGCTTGTCTCAGGGCACTGGCTTCGGCACTGTACTAGCTGCAACGTCTCCCAGTGGCAAATGCTGCTGAGTATACTTTTCTTTTTAGTTTTATAGTGATGCCTTCTCCCGCGTTTCCAATGGCATCTTCGGCTGAGTCAAAGTACATTATCCGAGAGTAAGTTAGTAAGTAGATCACAAACTAATATGGGATACCTGAACAATGCAGTTCGTCGGAAGATGATTCGAGCTGACAGACGAGTAGCGATCGACAGTCTATCAACTTCAACAAGTTGTTCGTGTGGTTTAGCATTCATCATAATGCATGATTAATTGAAATTTCTGAAGGTGTGCTCGCTGTGCACTCAGACATCTGAATGAGGAAAACAAAATGAACAAATTGGACCTGTCCTTGCACTGATAAAACCACGTGATCAGTACATTCATTTTGATTGAAATAACTGGAGAAATGAAGAAAAGTGTCAGTGAAATAACGTGAGAAATGAAGAAGAAAGTCAGTGAAATAACGTGAGAAATGAAGAAGTATGTCAGTGAAATAACGTGAGAAATGAAGAAGAAAGTCAGTGAAATAACGTGAGAAATGAAGAAGTATGTCAGTGAAATAACGTGAGAAATGAAGAAGAACGTCAGTGAAATAACGTGAGAAATGAAGAAGAACGTCAGTGAAATAACGTGAGAAATGAAGAAGAAAGTCAGTGAAATAACGTGAGAAATGAAGAAGAACGTCAGTGAAATAACGTGAGAAATGAAGAAGAACGTCAGTGAAATAACGTGAGAAATGAAGAAGAACGTCAGTGAAATAACGTGAGAAATGAAGAAGAAAGTCAGTGAAATAACGTGAGAAATGAAGAAGAACGTCAGTGAAATAACGTGAGAAATGAAGAAGAACGTCAGTGAAATAACGTGAGAAATGAAGAAGAAAGTCAGTGAAATAACGTGAGAAATGAAGAAGAACGTCAGTGAAATAACGGGAGAAATGAAGAAAAACGTCAGTGAAATAACGGGAGAAATGAAGAAAAACGTCAGTGAAATAACGGGAGAAATGAAGAAGAACGTCAGTGAAATAACGGGAGAAATGAAGAAAAACGTCAGTGAAATAACGTGAGAAATGAAGAAGAACGTCAGTGAAATAACGTGAGAAATGAAGAAGAAAGTCAGTGAAATAACGTGAGAAATGAAGAAGAACGTCAGTGAAATAACGGGAGAAATGAAGAAGAACGTCAGTGAAATAACGGGAGAAATGAAGAAAAACGTCAGTGTAATAATCAATGGCTACCGAGTTCTAGCTGGTTTAGTTTTTAAAAAAAATTGCTCTTTGTGGCCAATTTAGTGATATGTCCCCTAACACAAGAACAGGTGGGAAAATCCTAATATCTAGAGAATAAGGTCCTAATGTAGACAATCCGTGCTGATGCCTACAATCAAAAGGAACAAGTAGCAATAAATGATCAGCCCCAGACATTGGTATCTCATTGGACGTATTATG
Source organism: Ariolimax columbianus (assembly GCA_036924085.1). Classification (NCBI taxonomy): domain Eukaryota; kingdom Metazoa; phylum Mollusca; class Gastropoda; order Stylommatophora; family Arionidae; genus Ariolimax; species Ariolimax columbianus. Next base: position 18,267,212 of record JAVGWX010000004.1, on the reverse strand, counting down.
TTACGTCATGCATGAGCGCACATGAGACCAGACTGACAAACATGCAAAGCTGTGGTACGCCTGTCACAAGTACTAATCATTATACCGTCGGGGGTGTCACACGCTTAGTCATCTGTAAATAATTATGAACCGATAATATGGGAAACAAGTAATTGAATTCAAAATCATTCCGCGTCACGTTTCACCCATCGAGCTGGTTAGGAAGGTATTTTCATGTCCTACCATCTATCAATGACAATATTCTAAATGGATTAGTGCATCGGAATCCACCCTTGTGTTCACTGCGCAGTGTGGTTATTTCGTATTTTATATTTCATCCTATCCAACGCTCCAAGTTTCTGTTTCTGTTTCTAAGAATCGACGTCACTGCACTCCGGGCATACCCATAGGTGCTCAGTCTCTCTCATCAAAGGACGTAAGGTATGGATGCTGATGGTCCCTGTAGCTCGCTGGTTGTACACGCTCCTGCGCCGCCCTCTCATGCGCGCTACTCCGTTCGAACCTCGTTTAATGTCGAAACTTTGCAGTCTGTGGATTGCTGCTTCATCTATTGCCGTGTCCTCATCCAGCAGGCGGTTATTGATTGATTTCAAAATGTCACTTCTGTCCATCACCAATGTGCTCATGATGGGAGCCCGTGAAGCCAAGATGTCAGCTCTTTCATTGCCCTGAACCCCGACATGAGCAGGACAGTAGATCCAGGTCAGCGCCTGGAGTTTTGAGGCGTCAACAGCAGCTATCCACTCGCACCTAAGCCATCCCTTCTGTACTTTCTGAAGTACAGCTTGCGCGTCTGTCACGATGACTGCCTTTGTTAAAGAAGTCTCAGATATCCATTTCGGTGCTGAGGTCACTGCTTCCGTCTCCATTCTCATACTGGAGGTTGTTGACAGGTATGCCCTACTGCGCTCAGCCACGACCTCTCCTCTCACTCTAGCCGAGAAACCCCAGCCTGATGTCCCACTGCGCACGACTGATCCGTCGGTGTATATGACAGCGTCCCTCTCCTGGGTGTTCTTAGTTATCAGCTGATTTACCTCGTGCTCTGCACTCTCGTTGTTCCGTTCTCTGCATTCCTTGCCTAAGGTTATGATGACTCTCTGGTACTCATTCTATCACCAGTGTGGACCCATTCTTCCCCTTTTGCTATCGTTTCAGCAGGAGTGACGTGTCCGATTGTTGTCTCAGTCTGTGCCACCCATGACGACCCTCTCTTGATCCCTTGATATCTGAGATACTACTGTGCATAGGGTGTCGAGTGCCTGTGGTGACACGCATATAGGCTTTGACTTGTGCCAGTTTATGTATGGATGTCACCGATAACAATCCCAACATGTACCGCATCATCACATTCGGGGTATCTCTAGTGCAGCCCAGAACCAGACGCATACCTTCGTTCTGGATGTGGTCCAACCTTACACACTGTGTTCTTGATAGTGTGAGGATGCTTAGTCCGTAATCGATGACAGACAACACGACCTGACGAAATAGGATGAACAGGAGGCGTTGTTCCAAGTCGGCAGCAGTCATGGTCTTGAGTGCTCCTAACCCTCTCTTGCATCTTTGTACGATGTGGTCAACATGGCAGTTATATCAAAGACTGCGATCAAATGTCACTCCGAGGTATTTCAACCTGTCACACCTGTCGATGGTGTAACCATCAAAAGTGATGCCCGGGAGTTCAGCCTTTACTATGGAATTATTCAAAGAGCACCACATCATGCAGGCCTTGTTCGGATTGATCTTGGAGCTTGAGTCGCTGTACCAGTGTGAGATTCCTTGCAAGGTTTCCTGGATGTCTTTGACCAACTCTTGCCTGTCTGAGCCAGTCCTGTACGTTAGGATGTCATCGGCAAATGTCAACGTTCGCCCTGTCCCTGTGGGTTGAATATTGGCCACTTTTACTGTGTAAATGTTGAACAGCACCGGTGAGAGCGGAAACCCTTGAGGCAGTCCTGGACATATTCGCCTCGGTTCTGATGTCCACGATCCCACGCGTAGCGCGACTGTTCTTTCCATCATGGCAGCCACGGGTTTAAACCACACTGCTGCAGACAGTTAATTAAGGTCCCAAAATCGACTCGGTTGTATGCGTCTTCCAGGTCGAGTGCCACCGCGACTGTTTCTTGCTTTGATTGAAACTCCTCGTACACATCATACGCGAAAGTTCCAGCGTTAGCCCAGGTCTCCTTCGCTGTTCTATAACTGCCCAGCGTATCGGGTAGAATCTGCTCCCGTTCAAGGTTGGCCATTATTTTCCTGGCCACTATCTTCTCGAGCAATTTGCCATATACATTTTGTATGGTGATTATTCAATAGCTGCCGAGAAGCGAGGAGTCCTTACCAGGTTTATGCAGTGGGCACATATAGCTATGAAGCCAGTCCTCAGGCACATATGCCTTCTCTATAGTGTGGTTGAACTCCTTCACCATATTTCTTGTATCTGTCTCATCCAACTGCTTGATGTGGCAATACTGTACTCCATCAGGACCTGGGGCTGTGTTTTTGCTTGTACGTAGGCTATTTACGACCTCTGCCTCAGTGATAAGGTCTACATAAGCCTCTCCCCTGATGGCTGCGTCTAAGATGCCTTTCCGAGTTTCTTGACGGGCATCTCTGTCGTCTTTATCAGTCTGGGCAACATATCGACTGAAAAAACTTAGACCCTTCTCTTCATCTGTCTTCAGGAGGCTTCCTGTGGTGTCTTGAATGTTGGAGATAAGCTGGCTTGTAGTTTGTCCATTCATCCTTCGATGCATGTGCCAGAACTGCTGGAGGGTATTATCATTACCCACTCCTGTGATGAACTCCTCCCATTGCTCGATTTTGGACTCCCTAGCTAACGCTTTAAAGGAATTGGTAGCTTTGCGTTTTACCTCCTCCTTCTCGTTCAATGCATTAATACCAGCTCTCTTTCTGGTTTTACGCCAATCCTTTGTTGCCGCCTCCTTTTCTCTCCAGGCCGTATCAACCTCTTGAGTCCACCAGGGTGGTTGGACAAAAGGGAATCTAGTGGTCCTGCGTCCTATCGTCTGGCGCAGCTTGTTCACTACATTATCATGTTCGTATGTGTATCTGAAGACCTGTTTGGCTTTCCAGTGTCTAGTGTGTTTTCCTCTGGGTATAAGTACGACACACGGCAGGTGGTCGCTCTCTTGTGCCCCTAATACGTCCCAGCGTGTGGATGGAGCAAACGTCACTGGATATAAGAGCCAGGTCGATGACCCCGTCCGTATCTCCCGGTGGAGATGCTATTCTAGTCGGACGTCCGTCATTCACGACAGTGAGGTTTGTTTGGACTAATACCTGGGTCAAGGCGACCCCTTGCCTATTTTCAGTGACATTTCCCCACTCCTTTGACCTAGCATTAAAGTCACCTGCAATGAGGCACTTTTTTGCTCTGTGACTCTGACATGTTCGACAGAAACTCCCACTTTACGTCCTCGAAAAGGTGATCTACGTGAGCGTATACGTTGTAGATTCTCCATTCTAAGTAGTTGATTGTTACTTCAATCCCTTGTAGCTCGACATCCTCAATTTTACAGTTGCTAGTATCTATCCATGTATGGAGAAGTTCTTGCTTCCCATACATCGCCAGTCCCCGCTTACCGGGCCCGTATGGATTATTGTAGCACCTGTATCCTGGACACTTGATTGTAATATTATCCTTCAAGCAGGTCTCCTGGATCATGAATATTTCGAAACTGTGCACCAATTTTTGGAGAATCACTTCGCAGTGTCACATTACCGTACGGGTCGACGTATGCACACCCGTGCTATTCCACGAGACAATGGGTGGAGCACAGCTACCAGTCCATCCGTCCGGGTATCACTTGTTTAATACACACTAGCGTTATTGTTATCTCAGCCTTTAACTGACCAGCGCCACCCAGAGCACGCAGAGCGACACACGTTGACCTAGCAAACCGTTTGTCAGCGAAGACCCTAAATCAAATTTACCTTCGCGGTTGAACGATTTTGGCCTCGGTCACTGCGAGCCCACTCGTTGTCGATAATAGGGATTTATAGATACAAGATGCTATGCAACGGTACACTAGACGGTGAACTTGGTATATAAATGCACACAAACTTCCACAGAAAACGGCCCTGAATGTTAGTCATCAACTGTGAATATTTAAGTCCGATTTCTTCTTCTTCTCCTTCGTACGCTGTCAGACGTCAAACTTTATTTTTTCGAAAAAAAGCAGCGGTCATCCCGATGCTGTCGACACTGCCATAGAACTTTCTAGGAAGAAACGTTACTTAAAATTTAAGAATAATACGGCCAAACAAGGCAGGAAAAGTAAAACCGGTGTTTTCAACAAAAATTATATTTAATGTGAGATTGTGAAAATGTTTCGTGAAAATGAACTTGTTACACTTCGTAAACTATAGATTCGACTGCAAGGTCATTGCAATATTGAAAATTCAACGACCGTTTTATGGAGAGTTTATGTGCAGCGGTTTTACTTTTTGGAAGTCTGTTAGTGGCAGGAACATAGTTTGTGAAAAACCACACTTCATTGTTGCACAATGCAAATGCCTTAGGCAGATTCGTCAGCGCATGATGGAAGGCTACAAAATAGTACAAGGGGTGTTCAGAAAGTAATGCACCACATCGTTTTTCTCAGGAGCTGTTTATTCAAAAGGCATGACATTTCTACACAATATACATGGATATGTCATGTAAACATCTGTATTATTCAATATAATCCCCATCAACTTATACAGCTTTATGCCAGCGCAAAACGAGTGCATGTATTACTAGCCCGATACGATTTTGTCTTGATCATGTAGCCATTTCTTGGCTGCATGAATCACTTCTTTATCATCTTCAAACCATGTCCCACCGAGTGCATCTTTCAGTGGACCAAACAGATGAAAATCAGAGGGTATCAAATCTGTACTACAAGGTGGATAGGGTAGTACAATACAATTATATTTTGTGATTGCTTCCCGTGTTGCCAGACACGATGTTCAAAGGAGAACGTGAGTTAACGCAACAATGTGCGCCTGACCTGGTTTCGGAAGATCTTTCGTTAACTCAGGTCCTACTTTTGACATCGTTGTCCTTCTTCTTCTTCTTTTTCTTCTTCTTCTGCTTCTTTTTCTTCTTCTTCTTCTTCTTCTGCATCTTCTTCTTCTTCTTAGTACGCTGTCAAACGTCAACTTTAATTTGTTCGAAGAAAGCAGCTGTCATCCTGAGGCTGTCGACACTGCCATAGAGCTTGTCTAGTGTTGCCACTGGTGATGGCCATATGTGCTTTCTCTGGTCCTCGTATGTCGGGCAATTTTGCAGCAGATGTTCAGCGGTCATTTTCCCTGTACCACAGGTGCATTCATCAGTGCCACATATCTTCAGTTTATTGAATATATGGTACCTTAGTCTGTTGTGTCCTGTGCGGAGTCTGAAGACCACGACTTGCTCTATTCTGTTCAGCTGTTAGTAGGCATCTTTTTTTGTGTAGCCAGTATGTTCTGTTTCCCATTTGGCCATGTATCTGGCCCTAATAAACTTGTTGGACTCTTCGTGGGTCACACTAGAGTATGGTTGTGGTAGTCTTGCACCTTCTTTTGCCAGTCTGTCTGCCTCCTCGTTGCCTTGGGTGTTACAGTGGGATGGAACCCACTGTACCACTACTCTTTTTGGTGTGGACTTCTGGCATAGTTGACAGAGTACTGCTCTTAAATCATTAAGTTCAGTATTTTTCTGGCTTTTTAGCGCTGTAACCACGGACAGGGCATCTGTAAACAGGACTATCTGGCTTTCATTGCTTTCACCTGTCAGCATTGCTTTTACTGCAGCCTTCAGTGCCTCTGCCTCCACTCTGAAATTGCTTGAATTTTCCAGTTGCCGCGGATTGTGTTATTTTTCTACCATTTGTTAGGCTCAAGAATACCCTTCGGCCTCCATTCTGTGTTGTGTTTGTTACAGAACCGTCGGTGTATGCATGGGTCCAGTACATGCTTGGGTAGTTTTCTGCCATGTACTTCAGGGTTATGTCTCTTCTTTCTTTTTCAGTCTGGCTGCTCTTGTTTACAATACCTGTTATATTTTCTATCACCTCCGGAGTGATATGCTGCTTCCATGTGTGTTTGCGTACAGTAGGAATGGGCTTTTGTGTTGTTTTGGTGCTCATAGGGTCTTCGCTCATCTTTGATTTGGCTATTTCTGCAAAGTTTCTCCGCTTTAGTTTCCCATTTCCAAATCTATTTAGTCTCTGATGCATTGTATGGTCTGTCAGTCTTCTTAGTTTCTCTGCTTGCTGCTGGGCTCTGCAGTCTCATCTGTCGGTTATGGATTGCATCGTTGTCTAGTATTGAATTACTTCTAGCTGTTTAATTTTATACGGATTCCGTATCACATCTGCCATGTTTTCAACGGTCTGCTGAGGAAACTATGAGTCAAAGGATACGCAATTTTGCAAACTTGACTGTTGATATGTGCTGTTTACAGCATTATGCGCATCGTACGTATAATTATTTGTTGCAATTTGGTCCAGTTTCATTTGAACACGCCTTGCATATATTTGCATTAAATATATATATATATATATATATATATATATATATATATATATATATATATATATATATATATATATATATATATATATCACTTGACCTAGTCACTCCTCTTCTACTCCTGTAGCAGTGCTTAAGTTGTAATTACTTACCTTACAGATAAACAGCTGATCTGCCTTCTGTGTGTATATCATGTTGTATTACTCTACCCTATGTTACGTTATACTATACTATACTATGCAATGCTATACTATACTATACTATACTATACTATACTATACTATACTATACTATACTATACTATACTATACTATACTATACTATACTATACTATACTATACTATACTATACTATACTATACTATACTATACTATACTATACTATACTATACTATACTATACTATACTATACTATACTATACTATACTATACTATACTATACTATACTATACTATACTATACTATACTATACTATACTATACTATACTATACTATACTATACTATACTATACTATACTATACTATACTATACTATACTATACTATACTATACTATACTATACTATACTATACTATACTATACTATACTATACTATACTATACTATACTATACTATACTATACTATACTATACTATACTATACTATACTATACTATACTATACTATACTATACTATACTATAATAAACTACACTACACTGCGTTACGTTACATTACATTAAATTATATTATACTATATTTTATGTTTATCCTGTAGCAATCCAATGTCCGATCCCTTAAACCAGCTCGGCCTGCAAAAACGGTGTGCGGAAAAAAAAAATTATTTTGTTAAACGGAGTCACTCCTGACAGCCATTTTTTACTGCTGACTACGCCCTCCATATATACACGATATTTTGCCGGTTAAAGTATCGTGTGTTCGATTACAAATGGCTTTTGAACAGTTTTAATTTTGTATACGCCGTTTGGAGCAAGCCGACTTTTTGCGAAAGGGGAAGTAGGTTGTTGAGAAAGATTTTTATCGCGTAGATCTGTTTATTTTGTTTGTTTAAATGAAAGAACTACGTTTGAATTGGAAACTAACAGTTGTGTAGATATTGTAAACACAGTATCGATACGTTGTTGTGGTTTCCATGGTTTTCTATCGAAGCGACTAGGCCTAGTGGTCGAGTCCAAATTTTTTCCGAGATTTTCATAAATTTTCAACTTCATCTTTTTAAATCTCAAAAACTAACAAACATACAACAAAAACAATAACACCTACATGTTCGTTATGCTATTGTGTATCTACACGCCAGAAAATCATATTTATTGACAAACAAACATAAAAGTTACAAATTTTGAAAGACGACTACCACAGCGACTAATTAAGAAAATTAATTAGGTCAAATTGTTTTCAAAAATATATTGGAGTGCGTAAGGTTAAATATATATATATACATATATATATATATATATGTATATATATATATAACTCGTATAAATATATTTATATCACATATAAAGTAAATGAATATGCAGGTGAATGGAATATGCGGACGCAAACTGCAGTAACAGCTGTTAGTGGACCTTATAACTGAATAAAGATGTAATCCATTTAGAGATTAGATCATTTCTGCCTCATTCTGCCCTGCTAGCCTCACGTACTCGCGTGTGTGTGTGTGAGCACATTTGTCAGGATAGCAGTAATATTCAAATGCTAAACTAGAGTCCAATGAACTAGTGTGAAGCTGGATCACTTATTGTTCTGGTCTGAAAAGATTTGAAACTATTGATGTATTAATGTTGAACATTTTATGAGGGATTTTGATTCGAAGTATGTCTATAGTTTAACGATTAGTTGTAGTCGATTCGCTGATCACATATATGTGCTGCGTGTGTGTGTGTGTTTTCAGAAAGGAGCCAAGGAGGAGGAGATCTTGATTTCGCAGGGCATACGATCTTTATAAATGCACTATGACAATCTTAGGGGAATAGAATTACTGGCAATTGGCTGACATAAATGGAAATAATACAATTTATAATGCGACAAGATGTGAAGCCCAAGTGACATTATAGACTACGGGAATAAAGAGAAAACAATTCTGAATATACCTATCTAATTATCTGAACACAACTATCAATATGTAATCAGTCTATTTCACTGGAGGTCTAGATTAACGCCCTATTGGACGAAGCTCTAATTCGAAGGCAGTTGTTTGTTTAATCTTGTTTACCTGGTGATTAATGAGTAAAGGTAAGTAAATGTAATATAATTTATGCGTTATTCGCTTACATTTTTGTTTGATTGTATTTTCATTATTAATTGAAACGGACCATCTATATTTTTCCAAAGACAATCTGCCACTTTAAGTGTGCCAAGGAGCACACATTTAGCTGTCATTCTTTGTTTTCCTCCAATTTTTCTTGATCTTGTTTCTTCAAAATTACCGTTACTTTGCTTTTTAATTTGAACATAATTTATCTGCAAATCACAAGAGATTTTCCTCAGTACACTGTATTAAAGAAAAAACACGATCCTTTTTCTATGCAAACTTCTTTCGTTTTTATTTCGTATGAAAAACCAACACAATCGATTCTACTTTGTCTTACTTTGTAGTCGAGGAGAATACATCATGCCTATCTGAATTGATTATCATTTTCCTTAACAGTTGTCTATTGATCCTTCCAGTACGCCAGACACATGCTGTTATTAAACTGTCCAATATCTTCCCCATCTGATATCCACTGTCAATTTTTTCATTAACGTTATCAGTGTTTACTTTGTCTTCTAATTGCCCTGTCCTCATTGCATGTCCCCATGATTGCAAGTCCTTATGGCTGTTTGTCAGTCAAGCAGCTGATTATTTTCTCAGATACCACTTGAAACCTCTCCAGTATCTTTTCCTTCTATAGTTCTATATGTTCCCCAGGAGTTTTACAGATGATATTGTTCTGTAGCTTTCTTCTTCTCATAACTTGCATCAAAAACCATCAATAACAATCTGTCCGTGAAATTATGTCGCGTCCATTGATTTCCGTGTTTGTTTACTTGCGTTTAGGGCTTTCATAAATTATGTCACGTCCATTGATTTCCGTGTTTGTTTACTTGCTTTTAGGGCTTTCATAAATTATGTCACGTCCATTGATTTCCGTGTTTGTTTACTTGCGTTAAGGGCTTTCATAAATTATGTCACGCCTAGTGATCTTCGTGCTTCTTTACTTGCTTCCAAAACGTTCATAAATTATGTCACGCTTAGTGATCTTCGTGCTTCTTTACTTGCTTCCAAAACGTTCATAAATTATGTCACCTCCAGTGATGTTCGTGCTTGTTTACTTGCGTTTAGAACTTTCATAAAGTATGTCACGTCCAGTAATATCAGTGTTTGTTTACTAGCGTTCAGAACTTTCATATATTTAGCAGCATTAAAATGTGTATTTATTTATCACAAATATTTGTTTAATTATTAAAACAATCAATCAATCAATGAACCAAATCAATGAATCAATCAAAACCTTGTCAACTCCATAAGTAGCATAGTTCTTAAAGAAATACGTGCTAAGTCATCAATTGTTGACCTGTCTTGATTCTTCATTCTAGGAACCAACATCATCACACATGGGACATTCCCATAAGTGCTCCGTTCTCCGTCCAAGCAGCCAACCAAGCGTATATATACTCCGTCCTAGTCAGGTGTTGATTTCGTGTTCTTCGGATCTTTCCAGACAGAACACACTTTCTCCCTTCTCCCTTAGTCACTCCCAAATCTATCGTCATCTGCACATATGCATTTTCGCGACCCTATGTCTCTCCATCATTCTTGAGACTGTCCATGACTGCCCTTATCAACTCAACCCTATCTCTTGTCATCACCGCGTCATTCACCACAGCTCGTCCCGCCACTGTATCAGCTCTTTCGTTGTTCAAAACGCTGCATGTCTCGGGCAGTAGATCCATGTGACACCCTGTACCCAAGAGTTGTTCAGAAGAGAGGCCCAATCCCTTCTTAGCATGCCTCATTCTATGACCTGTATATATCTATTAAGGTTTTTGTGACGTAATGTTTCTACAAGTTGGGATAGCTAGCTATATATACAACCCTCCTTTGCGGTGTCTTTCGACATGCAAGACAGGTTACAGCGTACAACGTTACTATTATATTCTCCTGTTAATAGTCCCGGTAACACTCCGCTTATTAGTAGATACAACAAAATTAATAACAAAGGGACACCAAACATCAACACACAAACAACCCTGCTTAGAAAATCATAGATACTCCCGATGCAACTGTTTGAAGGCGTGGCATCTTTTAAAACATAAATCAACCCAAACCAAGGATACTCTCCAGCCGCTTACCATACTTTTAAGATAATAACCGCGCTTAAAAAAAAAATTGCAAATTCATCTTTCTTTATGAATGAAAGAGGTATGTTTTGCCAAAAGCAGACAGAACCAAAACAAACTGCAGGGAAAATGTATCTTGGCCAAGTAGTTGAAACACGCACGACACAAAACAAACAAGTATGCTTTGGTTTTCCTAGACATTTCCGATTGTATTTTAACGAAACTAGCCAAATATACTCATAGGAAGAAGATAAATAGAAAGAAAGAGCATTAGTAGTACGAGCGCTATTTGTATGTTTCATATTCATTTGCTTGTTAAAAAGAAAATCTATTTTCGTTAAGCAGGCTGTTACCTTAAGTGATGTAAAGAAGTGATGTAGCAGACAGACGGTATAGTGAAATGTCCCAGTATTGACCGCCAGTTGGCTTCACCAAAACACACGCTGAGCACACGATCAATATCGTAGCAGCTGAATTCAAGCAAAGGAAAATAATATTGACCAAAATTCACATGAATATATTTTGTGTTATTCTTGCTCATGGTCAAACGCGTTTTTGTATGTCTGCAGAGGGGTTGTGCTTCTAGAGGCCAACTTTGAAGCCATACAAATCAACCAATGCGCTGAAGATGGCTCACTATTCTCCAATTCTCACCGCTGCATATCTGCAACCACGCAGGTGAGTCATATTTTGTGTCTTTGATGTGTTCATAATTTGATTATGTTACACGTTTTCTTAATATCATAATATTAATCTGGTTACTTTCAAAGATATGATTTATCTTGTATTAATCTGGGTTTTATTTGGCGTCTAATAATTTTTGTTTCAAAGTTAATGGTCATAGAAATGGAATAAACTGCATAACCTTTAGTCGTCCCAAATCCAACTATCCAGCGAAATCCATTCATTTGTCTATAACCTGTCTGTCCTTGTTTCTGGCTGCTTGTCCTTCAGTCTGTGTAACACTCCAAACTCATTCCACTAGACTGCGCATCGACATGCGTGTTTCTAATTGTCGTACCTATATACGTGTTTGTCAATGCATCCACTCACCTATCCATCTGTCTGTCTGTCTGTCTGTCTGTCTGTCTGTCTGTGCCTGTGTATGTTCTTATTCGTGAAAATGTACTCCCGTTCCTCCGTCCATACACCGATCAATCCTTCTGACTATCTCTGTCTGTCTATGTTCGTGGGTATGTAGGCCCGTTCCTCCGTCCATACACCGATCAATCCTTCTGACTATCTCTGTCTGTCTATGTTCGTGGGTATGTAGGCCCGTTCCTCCGTCCATACACCGATCAATCCTTCTGACTATCTCTGTCTGTCTATGTTCGTGGGTATGTAGGCCCGTTCCTCCGTCCATACACCGATCAATCCTTCTGACTATCTCTGTCTGTCTATGTTCGTGGGTATGTAGGCCCGTTCCTCCGTCCATACACCGATCAATCCTTCTGACTATCTCTGTCTGTCTATGTTCGTGGGTATGTAGGCCCGTTCCTCCGTCCATACACCGATCAATCCTTCTGACTATCTCTGTCTGTCTATGTTCGTGGGTATGTAGGCCCGTTCCTCCGTCCATACACCGATCAATCCTTCTGACTATCTCTGTCTGTCTATGTTCGTGGGTATGTAGGCCCGTTCCTCCGTCCATACACCGATCAATCCTTCTGACTATCTCTGTCTGTCTATGTTCGTGGGTATGTAGGCCCGTTCCTCCGTCCATACACCGATCAATCCTTCTGACTATCTCTGTCTGTCTATGTTCGTGGGTATGTAGGCCCGTTCCTCCGTCCATACACCGATCAATCCTTCTGACTATCTCTGTCTGTCTATGTTCGTGGGTATGTAGGCCCGTTCCTCCGTCCATACACCGATCAATCCTTCTGACTATCTCTGTCTGTCTATGTTCGTGGGTATGTAGGCCCGTTCCTCCGTCCATACACCGATCAATCCTTCTGACTATCTCTGTCTGTCTATGTTCGTGGGTATGTAGGCCCGTTCCTCCGTCCATACACCGATCAATCCTTCTGACTATCTCTGTCTGTCTATGTTCGTGGGTATGTAGGCCCGTTCCTCCGTCCATACACCGATCAATCCTTCTGACTATCTCTGTCTGTCTATGTTCGTGGGTATGTAGGCCCGTTCCTCCGTCCATACACCGATCAATCCTTCTGACTATCTCTGTCTGTCTATGTTCGTGGGTATGTAGGCCCGTTCCTCCGTCCATACACCGATCAATCCTTCTGACTATCTCTGTCTGTCTATGTTCGTGGGTATGTAGGCCCGTTCCTCCGTCCATACACCGATCAATCCTTCTGACTATCTCTGTCTGTCTATGTTCGTGGGTATGTAGGCCCGTTCCTCCGTCCATACACCGATCAATCCTTCTGACTATCTCTGTCTGTCTATGTTCGTGGGTATGTAGGCCCGTTCCTCCGTCCATACACCGATCAATCCTTCTGACTATCTCTGTCTGTCTATGTTCGTGGGTATGTAGGCCCGTTCCTCCGTCCATACACCGATCAACCCTTCTGACTGTCTCTGTCTATGTTCGTTGGTCTGCACCCCCGTTCCCCTGTCCATATACCGATCAACCCTTCTGACTGTCTCTGTCTGTCTATGTTCGTTGGTATGTACGCCAGTTACTTCGTTCATACACCGATCCACGATTCTGACTTGTCTCTGTTCGTCGATCTGTACGCCCGTTCCTCTATCCATTCGTCGATCTGTACGCCCGTTCCTCTATCCATTCATCGATCCATTATTTTGACTGTCTCTGTCTGTCTATGTTCGTGGGTCTGAAGCCCCGTTCTACCGTCCATACACTGATCCATCCATCTTCCTGTGTCTGTCTGTCTATGTTCGCGAGTCTGTATCTCCGTTCTCTGTCCATACAACGATCCACCCTTCTGGCTGTCTCTGTCTGTCTATTTTCGTGGGTCTGTATCCCGGTTCTTCCGTCCATACATCGATCCACCCTTCTGACTGTCTCTGTCTGTCTATTTTCGTGGGTCTGGACCCCGTTCCTCCGTCCATACACCGATCCACCCTTCTGACTGTCTCTGTTCATGAGTCTTAACCCCTATTCCTCCGCCCATACACCTATTCACCCTTCTGACTATCTCTGTCTCTGTTCGTGGTAATGTACGCCCGTTCTTCCGTCCATACACGGATCCACTGACTGTATCTGTCTGTCTGTAAGATCTACGGTCTGTCTATCTGACTGTTTGAGCTATTCACGCCAAAAATGCCACGTTCAGTCACTTTATGGACACCCTGCAGTCGACTTAGATGTAAATAGATGCATGGCTTACTGAAAGAATAGAATTTAATAACCAATTTAATTCGTGTCTGAGGTCTTTTTAGAATGACATCTCTAACACTTCATCCCCGCTTGCTATATCTGATAAGAGAATACGATATTTTCCCTGTGCATTATGTCTGTCTGCCTGCCCATTTGCGAATTAATTTATCCGATCTCTTGCCTTTTTTTTCAGTGCAAGAATATCCCTAGTTCTGGTCTTAGAGTTGGAAGCTACCAATGCGTGTGCAAAGACGGCTACCAGTTCCCAATCCCCAACGCAGCAAACCAGTTCTTCAATGGCCGAGCGGTGGAGAACTCGTATCTGGATTACGTACGGAATATAACTTCCAACTACACTAGCCAGTTCAACTGCTTGCTCATGACGACCGCATCTTCAACCTCCACGCCTCACAGTGCGGAGGTTGAGCCTATCGTTGTCTTTGACTTTATGATCCGAGGGATTTCTTTAGGAATCCAGAGTTTTTGTATGACCGTGTCAGTTGTCATAGGGACCGTCATTATCTGCTTGAGGAAGACAAAGGTAGGTCATAGGGCAATGCTGAGAGGATATAGTGATTGTGTGTAGCGTGTGTATGGAGTGTGCCCATGTAATGTATATGTATTGTGTGTATGTTGTGTGCGTATTAAGTTTGTCTATGTAGTGTGTCCATGTAGTGTGTATTAGTGTGTCAATATAGTGTGTGTATGTTGTGTGTGTATTAAGTTTGTCTATGTAGTGTGTCCATGTAGTGTGTATGGAGTGTGTCAATATAGTGTGTGCATGTTGTGTGTGTATTAAGTTTGTCCATGTAGTGTCTATGTAGTGTGTGAATGGAATGTGTGTATGGAGTGTGTGTAGGGAGTGTATGTAGGGAGTGTGTTTAGAGAGTGTGTGTAGGGAGTGTATGTAGGGAGCGTGTGTAGGGAGTGCATGTATGTAGTGTGTGTTTAGAGTGTGTCTGTGGAGTTTGTGTATGAAATGTGTAGGGAGTATGTGTTGGGAGTGTGTATGAAGTATGTAGTGAGTGTATGTAGGGAGTGTGTAGGGAGTGTGTGTAGGGAGTGTCTTTAGGGAGTGTGAGTATGAGGTGTGTAGGTAGTGTGTGTATGATGTGTGCAGGGAGTGTGTATGATGTGTGCAGGGAGTGTGTGTATGACGTGTGCAGGGAGTGTGTGTATGATGTGTGCAGGGAGTGTGTGTATGACGTGTGCAGGGAGTGTGTGTATGATGTGTGCAGGTAGTGTGTGTATGATGTGTGTAGGGAGTGTGTGTATGATGTGTGCAGGGAGTGTGTGTATGACGTGTGCAGGGAGTGTGTGTATGATGTGTGCAGGGGGTGTGTGTATGATGTGTGCAGGGAGTGTGTGTATAACGTGTGCAGGGAGTGTGTGTATGATGTGTGCAGGGAGTGTGTGTATGACGTGTGCAGGGAGTGTGTGTATGATGTGTGCAGGGAGTGTGTGTATGACGTGTGCAGGGAGTGTGTGTATGATGTGTGCAGGGAGTGTGTGTATGACGTGTGCAGGGAGTGTGAGTATGATGTGTGCAGGGAGTGTGCGTGTGGAGTGTGTGTAGGGAGTGTGTATGGAGTGTGTATGGAGTGTGTTAGAAGTGTGTGTATGGAATGTGTAGGGAGTGTGTGTATTGAGTGTGTAGGCAATGTGTGTATGGAGCGTGTAGGGAGTGTATGTAGGCAGTGTGTAGGGAGTGTGTGTATGCAGTGTGTAGGGAGTGTGCGTGTGAAGTGTGTATGGAGTGTATAGGGAGTGTGTGTAGCGAGTGTGTCTATGGAGTGTGCATGGAGTGTATAGGGCGAGTGTGTATGTAGTGTGTAAGGAGCGTGTGTATGGAATGAGTAGGGAGTGTGTGTATTGAGTGTGTAGGGAATGTGTGTATGGAGCGTGTAGGGAGTGTATGTAGGCAGTGTGTAGGGAGTGTGTGTATGGAGTGTGTATGTAGTGTGTGTATGGAGTGTGTGTATGCAGTGTGTAGAGTGTGTGTGTATGGAGTGTGTGTATGCAGTGTGTAGAGTGTGTGTGTATGGAGTGTGCGTATGCAGTGTGTAGAGAGTGTGTGTATGGAGTGTGTATGGAGTGTGCAGGGAGTGTGTATGAAGTCTTCAGGGAGTGTGTGTATGAAGTGTGCAGGGAGTGTGTGTATGAAGTGTGCAGGGAGTGTGTGTAGGGAGTGTGTGTATGGAGTGTGTAGGGAGTGTATATAGCGAGTGTGTGTAGCAAGTGTGTAGGGAGTGTGAAGGGAGTATGTGTATGTAGAGTGTAAAGAGCGTGTATGGAATGTGTAGGTGTGTGTGTAGATTATGTAGGGAGTGTGTATGAAGTGTGTATGGAGTGTATGTATGTAGTGTGTAGGGAGTGTGGGTATGGAGTGTGTGTATGCAGTGTGTATGGAGTGTGTATGGAATGTGTATGGAATGTGTATGGAGTGTGTAAGGAGTGTGTGTAGGCAGTGTGTGTGTGTGTGGAGTGTGTAAGGAGTATTGTATGGAGTGTGTATGGAGTGTGTGTAAACAATGTGTAGGGAGTGTGTGTATAGGGTGTGTGTATGGAGTGTGTGTAGGGAGTGCGTATAGGGAGTGTGTGTATGGGGTGTGTTGGGAGTGTGTAAGGAGTGTGCGTATCGAGATTATGTGAATGGAATGTGTATATGAGGTGTATCAATGGAGTGCATATGGGGCGTATATGGAGTGTGTATGGAGTGTACATGGAGCGAGTGTATTTAGTGTATAAGGAGTGTATATCGAGTGTGTGTATGAAGTATGGTAATGTAATGTACGTATGGAGTGTGTGTATGGAGTGTGTCAATGTAATGTATATAGTGTGTGTATGGTCTGTGTAAGTGCGGTGTATGTAGTGTGTAGGGAGTGTGTATATCTATTATTTTCATGTAGTGTGTGTATCTATTGTGTCCATGTTGTGTGACCATCAATTACGTGTGTGTGTTGAGTTCATCTTGTGTGGTCCATGTGGTGAATGTTGTTTTTAGTCTTAGCATGTAATGTATCCATGTAATGTTAGTATGTAATGTGCATGTGGTGTTTGTATTGTGTTTAGTGTGTGAATTTAGTGGGTTTAGTATGTGTGCAGAGTCTTGGTAGTGTGCACGTAGTGTATTTAGTCTGTATCTAGTATCTTTAGTCTGTGTGTAGTGTCTATGTTGTGTGCACATGCAGTGTTTGCATATAGTGTATATGTAATGTGTACGTGTAGTTTGTATGTAGTTTGTACATTTAACAAGTGTGTATAGTGAGTATTCAATGTGAGCAGTGTGTATGTAGTGTATATGTAGCGTATACCTACTGTTTATGTAGTGTTGCTTATAGTATGTATGTATGCATATAATATGTAATGCATTTTTACTTCAGTGTGTAGCATGTATATACTTTCATATGTTATTGGTAAATGCGAATACATATAATAATTAACCAATCGTCTTGGTCCAGCTGCTAAAGCATCGGTCTACCACTGTATTTTAGTTGGAAAAACCCAGTATTTAGAAAGCCAGATTCCAATCATTTCGCAGTGAGATTTCATAAAAATGTTTCACACGTAATGAGGTTGATAGTCTCACGAACAACTTTCTTTATTCACTTCTTATGACGTGCAAGGAAGGAAACATTGATAATATTCGAATTATCCTTCCCCTGGTCCGTATGGATGTATGTATGTATGTATGTATGTATGTATGTATGTATGTATGTATGTATGTATGTATGTATGTATGTATGTATGTATGTATGTATGTATGTATGCATGCATGTATGTATGTATATATGTATGTATGTATGTATGTATGTATGTATGTATGTATCTATGTATGTATGTATGTGTAGGTGTGTGTGCGTAAGTATGTATGTATGCATGTATGTATGTATGTATGTATGTATGTATGTATGTATGTATGTATGTATGTATCTATGTATGTATCTATGTATGCATGTATGCATGTATGTATGTATGTATGCATGTATGTATGTATGTATCTATGTATGTATGTATGTATGTATTTATGTATGTATGTATTTATGTATGTATCTATGTATGTATCTATGTATGCATGTATGCATGTATGTATGTATATATGTATCTATGTATGTATGTATGTATGTATTTATGTATGTATCTATGTATGCATGTATGCATGTATGTATGTATGTATGTATCTATGTATGCATGTATGCATGTATGTATGTATCTATGTATGTATGTATGTATGTATGTATTTATGTATGTATCTATGTATGCATGTATGTATGTATGTATGCATGTATGTATGTATCTATGTGTGTGTGTATGTGTGTGTGTGCGTCCGTACATGGGTTGGTATGGGCGTGAGTAGGTGCTATTGCAAGGGTGTGCTGTATTTAGTAGGTTTGTATGCGTGGGTGTGTTTGCGTGGGTGTGTTTGCGTGGATGTGTTTGCGTGGGTGTGTTTTCGTGGATGTGTATGCGTGTGTGTGTTTGTGTATATAAAAGTAAATGCGTGAGCATTTATGTTTGTATGTGTGTGGATGTTTGAGTGAATAAACTGTGAAATAACAAACCAAAACTTATCCAAATAAGCATGTCACCTAACACAACAAGTCAGTCGTATAGGATCTACTTAATATGTACGCAGCAGACTGTACAAATTTGTAATTGAAAATTATGGATTTACGCCTTTTGGATCACTAAAACAGCTTGGCCCTTTTCAGATACAGTTTGATGGCACTTGTTAGCTGCTGTTAGCTAATGTTCTTACAAGACAGTTGTCTTTACATGTGTATCGTGGTATTTTTGCTGCACGATTAAAACAACTAACACAGGAACACACACACACACGGGCGAGCGAACACACATACACACACCCACACACATACACACACTCACACACACACACACACACACGGGCGAGCGAACACACATACACACACTCACACACACACACACACACATATATATATATATGCGTGTGTGTGTATGTGTGCATTTTTGGAAGAGCACTTTATGCGACATATACTAGAAAGTGTTCACAGCAGAAACGAGAATAACGCGTTTTTAACTTAACGTAACTTACCGTTTTTATACTGGTTAAGAATACTCTGCAGAGTCTGTAAACAACCAGTTTCATTTACATGTTCTTGTTCTAAAAGCTATGCGCATCCAATCTATTCTTAAATGTATTTATTGTCCTGGCTCCCACTACTTCCTGTGATAATGCATTCCAAGCATTTACCACTTTCTGACTACAAAATATTTCTGAATATGTAATCTGGACCTTTCTTTAGTTAATTTGTAGCTATGACCTCATGTTCTTGTATGTGGTTGTATTTTGAAAATAAAAACGTTTTATAATCTAATTGATCCTTTCTTTTGATTATCTAATAAACCTGTATTGTCACCTCGAATTATTCTCTTTTCTAGACACTGTAGACCTTTGATGTGGAAGTAGAAATAGTTTGTTATATAAGCTCCATAGGAAAGTGGAATATTACAAAAGTATTCAATGAATACCATCAATACACGTAAATGAAACAACGCTAAACAATGGTTGGCTTTCAGGTTGGCGCGTTTTGATTGGCGAGAGCGCGTTTGCAGGGTATGGCATCCAAATAAAATACCCGGATGGATCCATACATGAGTTTCATGATTCATGCCGTGAATACCGTTCAAATGATAAAGTGGAGGCCGAGGCTATAAAAACAGCAGTTCAGATTTTGCACCAACAGTTTGAATTGGGTGAATTGATACTGATGGACACTGTGATTTTTAGTGACTCGGTTCTTGAGCACACCCCACACATGTTAGCAATCAACAACATCATCACTGTCCACACGATTAATGGCACCTTGCAATAAGTCCCTTGACATAGCGGACTACCAACAAACTAAATGGCTGACAAATGGAGTAAACAACAGCCTCTAAACAACAATTGGATAGTCTCTGCAGTAACCACTCAGTAGAACGATTTATTAATAATAATGCCACAGGAATCTGGATGAACAGGTGGGCGACAGGAACAAAGGGTCACAATGTATTTAACGAAATGTCGCAGCTAAAAAGTAATGATTACATAAATAAACTACATAGAAGATATCAATGTCTCATTTTTCAGTTCCAAATAGGACACACCAGATTCAATAGCTACTTGAACATCATCAACCGTCAGTACCTGCCCGCGTGCAGACATTGCTCTCACCCTGATGAAACAGTTAGACACCTACTCGTTGAGTGCAAGGCGCTTGCGAGTGCGAGGAAAAGATTCTTACAAGCACTGCCGACAATTGCGGAGCAATGAAACAACTGAAAAAGACCTCTATTTATATAAGAATGGCATTGGACTGCAAACAGCAGGCTTGTTCAGCTGATATGGAATAACAGCAACAACAACGATAATAACAAAAGTATTAAATGAATTACATCAATTAACTTACATGAAACAACACATAACAATTGTGGAATTGGTGAAATTTGAGGACTTGTCCAGCTAAATGGTAATAGGATTGTACAACTAAATGGTGGTTTATATGTCCAGCTAATACTAATAGAATTGGGACTGAGTGGTCTCGAGGTAAAACGTCGGCCTCGGGTGCTGGAGGTTGCGGGTTCAAATCACGAGGGATACCGGGATTTTTTTTCCCCGTTGACTTTCTAGTATTTCCCCGGATCTCTGCGTAGTAGAGATCGGACGCCGCTGTGCAGTGTCGTGCACGTTAAAAATCCCTCGGCAGCTCGAAATCGAAAAGAGTAGGCTTAATGGCCGCTGCCGGGGCAAATTCAAAATGACGTTAGAAATCTACCCAATTTACTATGGGATTGTACAACTAAATGTTGGTATAATTGTCTAGCTAAATGGTAATATGATTGTAGAACTAAATGTTGGTGTAATTGTTTAGCTAAATGGTAATATGATTGAACAACTAAATGTTGGTGTAATTGTCTAGCTAAATGATAATGTGGTTGTACAACTAAATGTTGGTGAATTGTGCAACTAAACGGTAATGTAACAGTACAACTAAATGGCGGTGGAATTATACAACTAAATGATAATAGAACCTTCTGGAAATATGGATAATGACAAGGCAATCCACGAAGCCTTTTAATGTAAACAAGATGGCTGATGTGGTGTCCAGGACATGATGTCTGATATGATACAAAGGACATGGAAACGTGATGACTGATGTGGTGCACAGGACACGATGTCTGATATGATACAAAGGACATGGAAACGTGATGTCTGACGGGGTGCCCAGGACATGGGAACATAATGGCTGATATGGTGCCCAAGACATGATGCCCGATGTAGTGCCCATGAAAAGATAGCTGATGTGGTGCCTAGAACATGATACTTGATGTGGTGCCAAGGACATGATGTCTGTTGTGGTGCCCATGACATGATGGCTGGTGTGATACCCACAACATGATGGCTGATGTGGTGCCCAGGACATGATGGCTGATTGGATCCCAGTATAAGGAACATGATGGCTGATGTGGTCCCGAGTATATGGGAACAAGCTGGCTGATGTGGTGCCCAGGACATGATGGCTGATGTAGTGCCCAGGATATGATGGCTGATGTGGTGCTCAGTACATGGGAACATGATGGCTGATGGGGTGCCCAGTACATCTGAACGTGATGACTAATGTGGTGCCTAGGACATGGGAACAAGATGACTGATGTGGTGCCCACGATATGATGGCTGATGGGGTTCCCAGGACATGGACATGTGAAATCTTTTAAGTGGTGCACAGGACAAGGAAAAAGTAAGTATTTTCTGTATACCAATGAACGGAGCACATTTCACTGAACAATGAAAATAATCAGTGAAACAACAGATACAAATAATTAAATAAATCAAGCGTGGACAAATCCAAATTTTGTTCATGAAAAGATTCACAACATATGCTATCGTGAATACGGTTTTATAGATTGTATTAGGCCTAATAATTTTATCAGCAGTTGGATTCAGTGCCCTTCCTCGCTGCCTTTACTTTCCGCTCTCATAGTAGTCAGCCAGGCACCAATTTACACCCAGTATTTTGATCATGACAAGTTCTCTATCAGCATGCTACAGACTCTTCTTGCAGAGAAACATAATTAAATCGCAGAATTGTTACAAATGGAGCACAAACGCTGTGGGTGAGAAGGAAATATCTTCTTCTTTGAGCTTGTCAATTTTTCATTCCAGCTGGAGTTTAGCAAAGTAAAGTAACCAATAGCATTACTGCCGTGGGGGTGTGAGATGTCAGCGATATCACATTTCAAAGGCTCGGCTATATGAGTGTGATAGTCATATCCCCTTCCTCCTGGACTGAAACGATACCAATTTAAGGCTGGGTCGACCCGGGGACCTATGTCTCTCTCATATCACCCCTCACTTTATATATCTCTGTCTTTCTCATATCAACCCTCACTCTGTATCTCTCATATCACCACTCACTATATACCTCTCCGTCTCTCTCATATCACCACTGACTCTATATATATATATATATATATATGTCTGTCGCATATCACCACTCACTATATATCTCTCTGTCTCTATCATATCACCACTATATAGCTCCCTGTCTCTCTCATATCACCACTCACTATATATCTCTCCCTGTCTCTCTCACATCACCACTCACTATATATCTCTCTGTCTCTATCATATCACCACTATATAGCTCCCTGTCTCTCTCATATCATCACTCTCTATATCTCTCCCTGTCTCTCACATCATCACTATAAATCTCCCTATCTCGCTTATATCACCACACACTCTTTATATCTCCCTTTCTCTCTCATATCACCACTCTTTCTTTCCTTGCTTCTCTCACTTCAACACTCACTCGATATCTCTCCATGTATCTCTTATCACCACCATATCTCTCCCTGTCTCTATCATATCACCACTCACTCTATAGCTCTCCCTGTCTCTATCATATCACCACTCCTTCTATAGCTCTCCCTGTCTCTATCATATCACCACTCCTTCTATAGCTCTCCCTGTATCTATCATATCACCACTCACTCTATAGCTCTCCCTGTCTCCATCATATCACCACTCACTCTATAGCTCTCCCTGTCTCTATTATATCACCACTCACTCTATAGCACTCCCCGTCTCTCTCAGATCACCACTCCTTCTATAGCCCTCCCTGTCTCTATCATATCACCACTCCTTCTATAGCTCTCCTTGTATCTATCATATCACCACTCCTTCTATAGCTCTCCCTGTATCTATCATATCACCACTCACTCTATAGCTCTCCCTGTATCTATCATATCACCACTCACTCTATAGCACTCCCCGTCTCTCTCATATCACCACTCACTCTATAGCACTCCCCGTCTCTCTCATATCACCACTCACTCTGAAGGTTTGGCACAGAAAGTGTATAGCTCGTCGTACACCTGCTTGTCACTTTAGTGTTCTGTCATTGCAATACATTTATCTCGTATTTTCTTTCTCGCGCGCTCTCTCTCTACCTCTCTCTCTCTCTCTAAATATATATATATATATATCACACACACACACTTTGCATATGTATTTTACTGGATTACTGGTTGTTACGCGCTGAGGGTCCCAAATTCGCTTCCATTGTCTTCTGTCTTGGGCCATGGTTGACAGGTGTATGATATGTTTCACGTCTGCAGCATCGTGGTCGTTGTTTCTGAGTTCATGGGAGTCGGACCAGCGCGTAGGGGGTCTTCTTCGTGGTCGTTTTCTGTCTCGTGGCTACAAGACTGATGCCACTGAGCTCCACCGACGTTCAAGAGTTTTCCGAAGCAGGTGACCAGCCCTGTGATGCTTTACGTTCTCTGCGAGTTTTCTTCTTCTTCTTCTTCTTCTTCTTCTTCTTCTTCTTCGTAATCTGTCAGACGTCAACTTATATTTGTTCAAAGAAAGCAGCTGTCAACCTGAGGTGGTCGACACTGCAATAGAGCTTGTCTAGTGTCGGCACTGGTGATGGCCACATGTGCTTTCTCTGGTCCACATATGTCGGGCAATTTTGCAGCAGATGTTCAGCGGTCATTTTTCCTGTGCGACACGAGCATTCGTCAGTACCACCTATCTTCAATTTATTGAATAGATGGTACCTCAGTCTGTTGTGGCCTGTGCGGAGTCTGAAGAGCACGACCGGCTCGCTTCTGTTCAGCTGGTAGTAGACATCTTTTTTTGTGTAGCCAGTGCGTTATGTTTCCCATTTGGCCATGTATCTGGCCCTAATAAGCCTTTTGGACTGTTCGTAGGTCACACTAGAATCTGGTTGTGGTAGTCTTGCACTTTTTTTTTTGCCAGTATGTCTGCCTCCTCGTTGTCTTGGATGTTACAGTGGGATGGAACCCACTGTACGACTACTCTTTTTGGTGCGGACTGCTGGCATAGTTGACAGAGTACTGCTCTTAAATCATTAAGTTCTGTATTTTTCTGGCTTTTTAGTGCTGTGACCACGGCCAGGGCATCTGTGAACAGGACTATCTGGCTTTCATTGCTTTCGCCTGCAAGCATTGCTTCTACTGCGGCCTTCAGTGCCTCTGCCTCCGCTCTGAAATTGCTTGAGAGTTTTCCACTTGCCACTGACAGTGTTATTTTTCTTCTATTTGGTAGGCTCAGGAATACTCCAGCTCCTCCATTCTGTGTTGTGTTTGTTACAGAACCGTTGGTGTATGCGTGGGTTCAGTCTATGCTTGAGTAGTGTTCCGCTATGTACCTGAGGGTTATGTCTCTTCTTTCTTTTTCAGTCTGGCTGTTCTTGTTTCCAATGCCTGGTATATTTTCTATCACCTCCGGAATGATATGCTGCTTTCATGTGGGTTTGCGTACAGTAGGGATGGGCTTTGGTGTTGTTGCGGTATGCATAGGGTCTTCGCTCATCTTTGCTTTGGCTATTTCTGCAAAGTTTCTCCGCTTTAATTTCCCATTTCCAAATCTATTTAGTCTCTGATGCATTGGATGGTCTGTCAGTCTTCTGAGTTTCTCTCCTTGCTGATGGGCTCTGCAGTCTCTTCTGTCGGTCATGGATTGCAGATTTGTAATCTTTTCAAGTTCTACAATTGGCGTTGACTTCATGTCTCCTGTTATAACTCTCATGGCTTGGTTTTGAAGTTTGCTAATTTTATCAAAGTTCGCTTTTGCTGCTGTTGTCCATGCCGCAATGCCATACTCAAGAACTGGCCTCACTCTTCCAATGTACAGTTTCTTTAGTATTCTTTCGTCTGCTCCCCAGCTTGTGCCAGCAAGTTTCCTCATGATTGCCATTCTTTGTCTGGCTCTCATTCGGTTTCTCTCGATCGGACATTTCCATGTCATACACCGACCAAATGGGGCTACCAAGTAGTTTGGGTTGTCATTTGGCCGCAGATACTTGCCGTTGAGACTGATTTTGGTGTTCTGGGGTTTATTTGAAAGCGAGAATATCGTACATGTTGTTTTTTCCTCATTTATTTTTACCAGCCATGAGTTCGCCCACTCCTCCAACGATGTTAGGGCCTGCTGCATCCGATTGTTTGCTACAGTGAGATTTTTTTCAGAGGTCCACATAGCCAGATCGTCTGCAAACATGGAGCTGTGGACTCTTCTTGGTATATTCTCTACGGTGTTTTTTATACCCACCAGGAAAAATGTGGGTACTCCCCCTTGGGGTACTCCTTGCTCCAGTGTCACCGTTTTGCTCATCTGCCTTGCACTGTGGCTGTTTTGTTTTCGAGGTAGTGGTTGATCCATCTGTACATTTTTCCAGATACTCCACTTCTTCGTAGCTTGACTTTAAGTCCCTCTTTCCACACCTTATCAAATGCCTTCTCTAGATCCACCCAAAGCGCTACTGTATGCTTTTTCTCTTGGTAAGCATCCTCTATTTTCTGTGCTATGAGAGTGATCTGGTCCTCAGTGGATCTGTGTTGTCTAAATTCTGCTTACTGTGGAATTAATATGTGTTTTTCTTCCGGGTGCCACATCAGTCTGGTGTTTATCATACGCTCCATCAGTTTACCTACACAGCTCAGTAGACTGATAGGCCTGTATCCATTTGGGTCTGTACTATCTTTTTATTTCTTTCTCTGCGTGTTTAATTGCAAACTGACGAAGTGGAAGATTGGGAGATAGACACAAATATCTCCCTAATCAATAGGCCGGAGGATAGCCCTAGTTTTTATTCTAGAACATGGCATACCACATCGACTCCAGATTTGGCCTTCTCCACACAGGACATACACCATAAAATAGACCGCCAGGTGCTAAACCAATTGGCAGGTAGCGACCACAAGCCGATCAGGCTAGACATAGATACGGAAGTAGGCCCACAGGAAACAAAACCGCTCCCACGTTGGAATTACAAACGAGCCGACTGGGACAGATTTGCAATCCTGACAGACGGGCTGTGTGAAACCATCAACATACGAAACAACAAAATGAAGCCCATGGTGGAAAGCCTAATCAAGGCAATAATGCAAGCCGCCACTGAAACCATCCCAAGAGGAGCTAGGAAAAACTATAAGCCCTATTGGAATGATGAGTTGCAGAAAGCGGAAGATGCAATCACAAATGCTAGGAACATGGCAGAGCGAGAACAATCTATGGAGGCAAATATCGCCCTCAAAGCCGCCACGGCGAAATACAAATACACTCTCAACCAAACAGCAAGAGAGAGCTAGAAAAACAAAACTGAAAGTCTCAACCTAGACAAAGAAGGGAACAAGCTATGGAAGCTAGTCAGAGCCATGAACGACGAAACTCCGTCAAACAAACAAATTACCATCAAGCAGGGCGAAAACCTGCTCACAGGGAAGAAAGCCGCAAACGCTTTTGCAGAACACTATGCCAAAGCAAACCACATCGAGGTCCCTGCAGATAGGCATACAAACATTAGTGAAGAGCAAAAGGGGCACGACAATATCAATACGGCACCAGAAGAGCATATGATGGCCAAATTAACAATGAGCGAAATGGAAGAGGCCATGAGAACATTAAAGAAATGGAAATCTCCCGGAAAAGACGGGATAACAAACGAAATGCTGATGGGGCTGGGCCAAACAGCGAAGAGGAAACTGCTATCGGTCCTGAACCAAAGCTGGAAAAGGGGAATTGTACCCCAGGCATGGAAAGACGCAGTACTTGTACCAGTACCAAAGAATGGAAAGGACAAAACAGATCCGAATGGATACAGGCCTATCAGCCTACTGAGCTGTGTTGGCAAACTGATGGAACGTATGATAAACACCAGACTGATGTGGCATCTGGAAGAAAAACGAATACTAATTCCACAGTAAGCCAGCACAGATCCATTGAGGACCAGGTCATCCTCATAGCCCAGGAAATAGAATATGCCTAACAGGCACAGAAACACACAGTAGCGGTTTGGGTGGACCTGGAGAAAGCATTTGACAAAGTCTGGAAAGATGGACTTAGAGTCAAGCTAAGGAGAAGTGAAGTTTGTGGGAGAATGTACAAGTGGATCAACCACTACCTCAAACAAAGAACGGCCAGAGTCCAAGTACAAGGGCAGATGAGCAAAAAGGTGACACTCGAGCAGGGAGTACCCCAAGGGGGAGTACTGTCACCCACACTCTTCCTGGTGTATATAAACGACATTACAGAGAATATACCAAGAAGAGTCCATAGCTCAATGTTTGCAGACGATCTGGCTATGTGGACCTCTGAAAAGAATCTCACCATTGCAAGAAATCGGATGCAGCAGGCCCTAACATCGCTGGAAGAGTGGGCGAACTTATGGCTGGTCAAAATAAACGAGGAGAAAACCACATGCACAATATTTTCGTTTTCAATCAAACCACCAAAACACCAAATTAAGCCTAAATGGCAAATTTCTGCAGCCAAACGACAACCCAACCTATATGGGAGTCACATTTGATCGGCGCATGACATGGAAAAGTCAGATCGAGAGAAACCGAATGAGAGCCAGACAAAGAATGGCAATCATGAGGAAACTTGCTGGCACAAGCTGGGGAGCAGACGAAAGCATACTAAAGAAACTGTACACTGGAAAAGTGAGGCCAGTTCTCGAGTATGGCATTGCGGCATGGACAACAGCAGCAAAGGCGAACTTTGATAAAGTTAGCAAACTTAAAAAAAAAGCCATGAGAGTTATAACAGGAGGCATGAAGTCAACGCCAATTGTAGAACTTGAAAAGATTACAAAACTGCAATCCATGACCGATTGAAGAGACTGCAGAGCCCAGCTGCAGTCAGAGAAACTCCGAAGACTGACTTACCATCCAATGCACCAGAGACTAAACAATTTGGGAAATGGGAAACTAAAGCGGAGAAATTTTGCAGAAATAGCCAAAGCAAAGATGCACGAAGATCCCATAAACGCACTAACAACACCAAAGCTCATCACTACTGTACGAAAACCTACCTAGAGGCAGGATATATTTCCAGAGGTGGTAGAAAATATACCAGATATTGGAAACAAAAACTGCCAGACTGAAAAAGAAAGGAGAGATACTACCCTAAGCTTTAAATCGAAAAACTACCCAAGCATGGACTGGACCCATGCATACACCGACTGTTCTGTAACAAACACTACACAGAACGGAGGGGCAGGAGCATTCCTGAACCTACCAAATGGCAGAAAAATAACACTGTCATTCTCTACTGGTAAGTACACAAGCAATTTCAGAGCGGAGGCA
The DNA here is from genome assembly GCA_036924085.1 of Ariolimax columbianus. Taxonomy (NCBI): domain Eukaryota; kingdom Metazoa; phylum Mollusca; class Gastropoda; order Stylommatophora; family Arionidae; genus Ariolimax; species Ariolimax columbianus. The sequence continues at coordinate 18,238,426 of JAVGWX010000004.1, read as the reverse complement.
GAGGCACTGAGGGCGGCAGTGGAAGAAATGGTGACACATAAAGAAAATGAAAGCCATACAGTCCTGATTACCGATGCTCTCGCCGTAGTCACAGCGCTAAAAAGCCAGAAAAAAACTGAGCTTAATGACTTAAGAACAGCACTCTGTCAACTATGCCAGCAGTCCGCACCAAAAAGGGTAGTGGTACAGTGAGTCCCATCACACTGCAACATCCAAGGCAACGAAGAGGCAGACAGACTGGCAAAAGAAGGCGCAAGACTACCACAAACAGATACTAGTATGACGTACGAAGAGTCAAAACGGCTTATTAAAGCCAGATACATGATCAAATGGGAAACCGAACATACCGGCTACACCAAAAACGATGCATATTACCAGTTGAACAGAAGAGAGCAGGTCGTTGTCTTCAGACTTCGCACTGGCCACAATAGACTGAGGTACCACCTATTCAACAAATTGAAGATAGGTGGAACCGACGAATGCTTGTGTGGTACCGGGAAAATGACCGCTGAACATCTGCTGCAGTACTGCCCGACATACGAGGATCAGAGAGAGCAGATGTGGCCATCACCAGTGGAACCACAAGACAAGCTCTATGGCAGTGTCGACAGCCTCAGGATGACCGCCGCTTTTTTCGAAAAAATAATGGTTACTGTCTGACTGCGTACGAAGAAGAAGAAGAAGAACTGCAGCCTTCACGAATGACATTTGCCGTACGTGGGTGTTGTGAAGACCTTTCAGACGTCGGTTATGTAGCATTAGATCGAAAACACGTCTCTCAATGGAGGCTTGGTTCACTGAGTTTGGCCTCCATTTCTTTTGTAAATAACCACGTTTCTGTGACATAACATTGCAAAAAGAACTCTGGAGTTGAATAGAAGTTCGCACAGAATCTGGTCGTAGGTATGGTGTATCGCCATCTTTATGGACGAGAGGGTCGGAAAGCCGGCACGACAACATCTTCTTAATTCTGGGTTAAGGTAATTCTACATGTACAAAAGGCGCCCCAGGTAGATGAACTCATCCACGTTCTCCAGACTCTCGCCACCGAGGATGACTCGGTCATTGATAGTGAAATCGTTCCACTTGACTTTTTATCTTGGAGGGATATATGTCGAGGTCCGCTTTTCTACCAACTGTGTGATGTATAACTACTATCTGGTTGACGACTTTGGCGTCTTTGACTGTTTCTGTAAAGCGACGGTGGACAAATCGCTTGCTATTGATGTTTATAGCCAAGTTGCATTGACTGATGTTGATGTCCAGGCATGAGGAAAAGAGACTTGGTGAGATAAGATTTCCCTGGCGAACAGCTTTCTTAGCGGATAATATTACTGGTCTTTGGAAGGGCTTGAAGGTTTCCTTTCAGTCTGAGTCGCAGTTAGCAAGAATTCCGAGATAGTCGTGACGCATGTTTTGTAATGGCGGTAACGGATCCTTTCGAGTATACATTTAGTGAAGAGTTTATAGGGGACCGAAAGAAGCATAAATGGGAGGTAGTTTCAAAGGTCTTCTTTATCTCATTTGATTTTTTTATATAGGAGTATAGTTTTGTAATAACAACTTGCATTAGGTTTTGTTCCTGTGTGGAGATATACTGTATAATGTTTAGCTAAGGATAGATGGAGTATTAGCTCCGAGGCTTTGAGGTAATCTGCAGTGTGTTATCTACTCATGGTGATCTCCTAGGTGGCACACTCTAAAGGGCTTGCCAGTTTTCTGAGGGTAGACAATTTTGAAGGGATGAAGTGAGGAATGAGCTGAGATGGGGAGAAGGTCAGCTGACTTGAATAATTTGGTGAAATGCACCTTTATGATCTCATATATGTCTAGATGTAATCCTAGACCCGTCAGACGCTTTCAGATAGAGACTAACATGGTGCTGCATGGCGATGCACCGAGAAACTAGCTGTTTTCTGCGTCAGGACTCTTTTCTGCACGGAGGCGTTGGCCAACAAACTACTCGATGTCATTTTTAATTTTTGCGCGGCAGAGTGAGCTGAGGACATTGTAAGCTGCAATGTTGGTCGGAGAACGAGTTATTTTGCAACAATGGCCGTGGAGCTTGTGATATTTTCTTATTATTATGGTGGTTTGGTACCGGGTGTCTAGCGGTTTTTGATATGGAGTTGATATTTTTAATTAGGATCGGATACTCAGCATCGATGTCCGTGGTGGTGAATGCTTCACGGATGACACTATCTCAAGGGCCGCAGCTGAAGTGCAGACGAGAAGTCGCTTCGGGCCCCAGTGTGAATGATGCATTTGTAGCTTCATATGGCGGATGTTGAATTGGAAGTCCGTGGTGAGAAGACAGTGGTCGCTGTCTGTGCAGAAGGAAGCAGCAATGCTAATCTGCGATTAGATCAAATGAGATTTCATGTCAATGTTATCCACGCAGACCTGTCTGAGTTTATCTCTGTGGGTGGGTTTCTTGAAGAGGCGGTTGCTCGCTGGGACCTATGTGTTTGTATCTTTTGTGGAGGGGTTTCTTGTAGATGATGTGGCAGTGGAACAAACGGTTCGTTTCCTATAAAGTAGCCAGCCTATTTCTGGCTTCGTTTTGTAGCTTTTCTGAGTGAGAACCCATATAAGTTTCGCCTATGTGGCGGGGACCCATTCTTGCGATGAAGTCAACCACGAACATTTTGTAGAAGTTATCGTCTTGTTGCAGAGCGTCGTAGAGGTTGTCGTAGAAGTCGGCGTATTCCTGTTAAGTGTTTTCCCTCTCTCGGTGCTAATGGCTGTTCAATGGAGGCAGTAAAGTGTTTTACTATTTTACTATGGTAATTACTATTAATGATTAGCGGTGATCGAAGAATGTCACCTGCTGGACGAGGTGAGAGCAAACTCCTTCCGATATTGAACTGACCTTCCGGACGTTCAGGTAGACGCATGTGCCGTCTGTCCCTGTCGCTAAAAGTTCGTTTTTACGATTGGTCTCCGAGAAACCGATACTGTCATATTAAATTTTTCAATTTTGCTGCACTCGTCCAAAAGATAGCTTAGTTGAGGTGCGGAGCATATAGAACGGCAGTTGAATGTCTATATTGCTTAGTTGTTGTGTTGAGGGCGAGTCCTTCGCTAGTCCGCGGACCAGAGACGAAATCGCCCCTGTCCATGCGCTTTATCGACTGTACAAGACCGGTCAGTCGGAATAGACTGCAAGAAGTTGGGGCCAGAGCTGAAGTTGTATATAGCAATTAGTTTTTCACTGACATGGAGCTGGCCATCTACAGCTGGCCTTTAGTTTGGTATTTGAAGTCGGTGTCACTGGTTTCGATCGATTCTCATCATGTCTATGTTTCCTTTTCCCGCCTCTCTTTCCCCTAGGTTCTTTGTTGTTCTTGCTACATAAATTGATTTGGGGACCTGATTCTGAGAATATTTTATTCTTGGAGTTTTTCTTTGTAGTTATTAGACTGTGTTGATGATGCTAACTGTAGCGCTAAAAGAGACATATTGGAGTATTTGATGTGTTTAGTCGGAGTGACCTCAGATACGCCTGTTTTGTAGGACAAGCTAGTGGTCACTGCGGTGGCGTAGAACGTCATGTGTTTTGGGGATTGACTCTTGACCTAGATATAGTCATGGCCTAGGCTTGTGGCGTACGAGTCTGTGTCGATAATGAGCAAGTGGGTTATACACAAATTACCAGATTGTAAGGAAGCACATTATATTGTCCTAGCATACGTTTAATTGCAACATTTTTTCATAAATCAGACGGTTGCACGTTACTATCCAAGAGAAATTGATGATACTTCGGGAATAGCCTTAGAAATCACAGGAAATACACACGATTTTTTGGCGAATCTGATTAACCATCAGCAAGGAGTTGACGCAAACTATTATATACATATTCCAAGTGGTACCATGGCTTAAATGAATAGGGCCACTGTATACTTCTATGCATGTACTGAAAGATAACAGGCAAATAAACAGGGTTGCAAGTCCAACGCGCTGGAATTAACATTGTAATGAAGCGACTGCTAACGCTCTGTGCAGCCATCACATAATGGGACCAGCTCTAGTAGTAGCTTATGCGGCGTGTAGTGAATTTTCTCAAAGTAGTCTAGGTTCGAGGATACCAATCATTATTGGACTAATGAATAATATATCCATTTAATGTACAATGTGTAACTTACCATTGGCACTTCTACCGATCACATTTCACGTAGTTTATCTCACTTCCACTGATGCACAATATTTAGAAATGGAATAAACAAACAGATATATTCTATTTACATTTAAAAAAATATAGTTTGGTTTCCCGAAAGTTTTTAATTTAGTTATTGAGGATAGGTGTGAGTTAGTCTTTCTGTTTCGCATCTGACTTTATAAAAATGACTGAAGTCACGAAAGCCATTATTTTTCAACACTCTCTGATCAGTTTCGATGAGCACACAATGCCAATAATACTGTCTTTTTTTTTTTTTTTTTGCATGCAGTTAAGCATTTTGAAGAAGTTTAATGCTCTGTTTTGAAATGACGTGTTTAGTCTTTCATTTTTATTTTGTCAGAAAGTTAGCCCACCTTTCGTTATTACTTGCTGTTTTTCTTCAAAACTGAGGGTTCCAAACAAAACGGTGAATTGAAACACAATATTGCACATCATCGTGCTGCATCCCCTTGACCTACTTATACTGACAAAATTTGTTGTGAGGGGACAATTTAAAAAACCGAGTACCGTTCCATATTTCCCTCTTTGAAACACTGTTAAAATATATTGACAATCGAACACTTCACAAGATATTTCATTGACAGGAACAATTGCAACCATTACACATAAGATAAAGTAAAAAAAGTAAAGTGGGTGCGATCTCACATTTCAACATTAAAGGCTCGGCTATATGAGGGCGGTAGCCATCTCCTCTCCCTCGCCGCTTTTACTTCCCGGACTGAACTGGTACCCATTTAAGGCTCGGTCGATCCGGGAGCCATTGCGGTCTGAAAAAAAACTTTACCGCCTCAACTGGGGAATGAACCCAGGACCACTCACATGCGAAGCCAGCGCGCCAACCACTGCGCTACGCGGATCCACAATTCATAAGATGCAAACGAAAATTATATTTCCTTATGACAGAACGTCACGCTGCTAGCATAAAACTTATTGTATAGAAAAACTAGTTTGGCTTCGGGTTATCCTCTACCTGGAGTGAACCAATAACACTTGAGCACTTCCAAAGCCAGAGTACCGTCATTTGGGGGTCGTAAATAGCGGGAATATCATTGACTATTGTGACGCTAATTGAGACTGAGATAGTGAGGAATACTAATACTATTTATTTAATGTTTTTATTTTATGCTTTTATGTCCCGTGGAAATTTAACTCAAAATAGCTTAACTAAAATGTCTGAGAATTAGCCTAGTTCTACTAGTCCACCGACAACACGCACCTGAGTGTGCCTATGCCTCACAGGGAAGCAATATAGAAATATAATATATTTTACACTAACTCACTATTCTTCGTTTATTATTATTCTCTGAACATTTACTTCTCACCGATTTGAATATTTCTCATGCCCGAGGCGAGTTTAACACAATGCTTGCCCACCATACAACCATTAACTTACTTCTTCTTCTTATTCTTCTTCTTCCTCTTCTTCTTCTTCTTCTACGCTCGCCATGGGAATGTCACTGTGATATGTCGTCGTTTACAGCGAGGCTGCGATATCTGCACCTTTCGGTCAGGCATCCGATTTCAGTTAACTGCTACCATGTGACTGCGACAATTATTCTCGTAACCAGACTACACTAGTGCAACCTGTTTACAGGGCAGCCGCTTAGAGCCGGAATAGAGTCTTAATCAGCTCTGGATTGCTGATCCGTATGAAAGAAGCTATCGATGTGTTACTGACTGCTGTCAAGTCATTCGATGTGCTGCATCTCATGCCACTCCGACCATTAACTCATTTACTCTTCCTTCTACGTTGGTGTTTTACTTTATTTCTTTGTTGAACATCCATTTTTTTCAAACGTGAGCGGAAGTGTCATTTAGCGTTCACAACATCTGTCTCAATAATCTGAATACTTCTCATCTCTCATATCTTCTTGTTCTCGCTTTCTCTCTCTCTCTCTCTCTCTCTCTCTCTCTCTCTCTCTGTGTATATATATATATATATATAACACAATATATAATTGCATGGCTTTAGCTATGTGTATATGTGTGTCTACTTATTTTGTGCAGAAAATGTTTGTCGCCTTTCTCTCTAGCATGTTTTCTCTCGGGTATTCCTTCCGTCTCTTTCTCTCTCATTGTATGTGTACGTATTAGCTATCACATGCAGCCTCTCATTCTCTATACGTTACATGTGTCTCTCTTTCAAAGTAATACATGAGGCGATGGGAAAAATCTGGATTTTCTTTATCATCTGCCAGTTTCGATCTCACACCTCCCTGTCAGACAGACAGGCAGATTACCATACACACACACACACACATACACCCACATGCACACACGCACGTGTGCTCACACAGGAATCTTTCTCTAACAGCCCCCACCCCCCACAAACGCAAGTCACACATTTACACAAGGAGACCAATCAATACACGCCACCGGTGATATTTATCGATCAAGACACTAAACAGCATAGCATTGGCGAGATGGAGAAATGTATGGGATAACGCTTGGCCACGTTCGTCATTTCTAGTGTCGGCCATGGAGAAATGTATGGGATAACGCTTGCCAACGTTTGTCCTTTCTAGTGTCGGCATAGAGAAATGTATGGATTAACGCTTGGCCACGTTTGTCATTTCTAGTGTCGGCCATGGAGAAATGTATGGGTTAACGCTTGGCTAAGTCTGTTATTTCTAGTGTCGACCATGGAGAAATGTATGGAATAACGCTTGGCTACGTTTGTCATTTCTAGTGTTGGCCATGAAGAAATGTATGGAATAACGCTTGGCCACGTTTGTCATTTCTAGTGTTGGCCATGAAGAAATGTATGGAATAACGCTTGGCTACGTTTGTTATTTCTAGTGTCGGAATGAATTTTGCAACGGCAGCAAGGATGAAGTACAACCAAGTCGTACCTACAACAACTTCTCCATGACACACTCTCTTTCCGTCTCTGTCTCTCTCTCTCTCTCTCTCTCTCACACGCACATGCACACTCACACACACGCACACACATGCATAAGCGCGTGCACACCACACGCACACACACACACACACGATACACATACACGCACAGGCACACTCACACATGCAACACCAACAACAACACACACACTTATGAAATAATCTTACTATTGATCAATCAAAGAAACAGTAAGACAATCACAGCCAAGATGAATCCAGAACAAGGACAACAACTGCATGTTATGTGGCCCAGATACAAACTGCACTCGCTTGTTCTTGGCTAAGCGGAATGTGTGATCTCTCCTTGAGACATACAAAAATGAGAGTGGATACATTTGACACATGGAACGAGCATAATCTATTCAGAACGGAGGTACCAATGGAAGTTATGCATGTGGTACTGGAGAGTGACGCGCAAGTGTCGAGATGCATGCATTAAGTGTGACACGCTTACCTGGTCAAGGTCACGCTTACCTGGTCAAGGTCATGTTATAGAAATACGGCGCTTCGATTTAATGACTTGGAATGGATTTGGCTGTCACCAACACTATGCTCAGATTACATGTCGGTAGGAGAGCATCATGCATTTGCTCAATTTATAAATAATGGCAACTCATTGAATATCTGTCTGCTAGAATATAGAGACAGACGTGGTGCACGATTGACCAAGAATCTCAGTGTAATGTCAAATGTTGTTCTAATTGTAAAGTGTTGATGTAAGTATCTCTGTGTAGTGTCAAATGTTGTTCTAATTGTGAAGTGTTGATGTAAGTATCTCTGTGTAGTGTCAAATGTTGTTCTAATTGTAAAGTGTTGATGTAAGTATCTCTGTGTAGTGTCAAATGTTGTTCTAATTGTGAAGTGTTGATGTAAGAATCTCTGTGTAGTGTCAAATGTTGTTCTAGTTGTGAAGTGTTGATGTAAGAATCTCTGCGTAGTGTCAAATGTTCTAATTGTGAAGTGTTGATGTAAGTATCTCTGTGTAGTGTCAAATGTTGTTCTAGTTGTAAAGTGTTGATGTAAGAATCTCTGCTTAGTGTCAAATGTTGTTCTAATTGTGAAGTGTTGATGTAAGTATCTCTGTGTAGTGTCAAATGTTCTAATTGCAAAGTGTTGATGTAAGAATCTCTGCGTAGTGTCAAATGTTGTTCTAATTGTGAAGTGTTGATGTAAGAATCTCTATGTAGTGTCAAATGTTCTAATTGTAAATGGTTGATGTAAGAATCTCTGCGTAGTGTGAAATGTTGTTCTAGTTGTGAAGTGTTGATGTAAACATCTCTGTGCAGTGTCAAATATAGTTCTAGTTGTGAAGTGTTGATGTAAACATCTCTGTGCAGTGTCAAATGTTGTTCTAATTATAAAGTGTTGATGTGTTACCCCCAAGTGGAAACTAAGACTTTATGGGGGGTCAGAAGTTTGTGAAAAGGATACATTTCCCGAGTCTAATAGATGAAACCCTTAGAAATATGGCTTCCTGGTAAACGTGAACAACAGCCTAAAGAATGCTCATTTTTGGCGTATCTATTGTCAAGGAAAAATGGATGCACTCTATCACCGCTAGTCAGCACATAGGACACTAAAAGAACAAACGAACTAGCCCCATGAAGGTTTAAAGATGGTAATACTCTCTTAGGAAAGAAATAGTGCTTTTTTATTTTTTGTTTTATTTTATGTTTGCCTCACAAGTTTCTACTGGCGGAGGCGCGCCTATTCCACCCTAGACTGTAGTCAACTGGGCGATATTAAGACGCATAAACCAGTGTTTGGATATATGTGTGCGTCTGTATGTACCTATGTTATTTGTGCGCTCTCAGAAGCGAGCCCAACCAAAGTGCAATGGAAGGAACTCACCCTGAGGGCGCGTGTGAAAGTTGTGCAAGAGTGTGACTGTAGTGAAAATAGTGCTTGTACACTACCTACTATATAACCGCTAGTGTCACAAGTATATGCACACAAAATAAAAATAAAAATGGAGCATCAGTACAACAAATGAAATCATGAAAGCTGTTTTATGACACTATGAAAGCTGTCTAGAGCCCTGCGATGACTATACATTCTGAAAGCACTGGTATAATGACCTACATAGCTCATATATTTCCGAATTGGTTCGTTCTCAACGGACGTTCGTTTATGAATGGTGAACCTATATCATGCATGTCCCACGTTCGATACAGAGCTTGACATTCTACCCGCAGTAGACGGGTCAAGAAAGTAGTCAATGTCATGTCAAGGAGCCGAGATCTGATGTTACTTTTACCTTGACATTCTACCCGCAGTGGACGATTCAAGAAAGTAGTCAATGCCATGTCGCATGTCCCACAATCGATACAGAGCTTGACAATCTACCAGCAGTGGACGAGACCAAGGAAGTAGTTAATATGCCAAGTAAGTGGCAAGGGGCCGAGATCTGATGTTACTTTAACCTGGACAATCTACCCGCAGTGGATGGGTCAATAAAGTAGTCAATGTCATGTCAAGGAGCCGAGATTTGATGTTACTTTTACCTTGACAATCTACCAGCAGAGGACGAGGTCAAGGAAGTAGTTAATATGCCAAGTAAGTGGCAAGATGCCGAGATCTGATGCTCTTTTTATCCATTTTTCACTAGTCTGAGTACAAAGTCATCAGTGCAGCTGACCTACTTAAGGAAGCCTAAGCCAAAACACGTTGCGTGCTTTCTGAGTGCTAGTTTCTATAGCAATAATTTACACGGCGAGTTACTAGCCTCATCTACCTCTCTCTTTACTCGTCTTTTATGGCATTTATGGAGGGACAGTTCTACTATAATTTCTACCCAGTAAGGGGTCCTGAATACGCACTCTGTGGCCGCGCATGCTCAATCCTTTTTAATCATGATTTTAGTCGTTTTTTTTACAGCAGTCACAGTGGTGCCCTCAAGGATACCCCTGGGGTACCCTCAGAGTTACCCCCAAAGAAACCGTTCCTAGAGCACCGTACTTCTGTATCCTTTGGGGTGTTATATTTTCTCCATACGATGCAAAGATCTGTCACAGTAGCTAGCCCCTCTTCATGTACACCCCTCAGCAGTATCTAACAAACTAATTTCATGTTCTCTTGTGTTTATCCAATAACTTCTGTTCAGAAGCAGGACCACTGAAGGTCGCAGCTGAGCTTGTAATCCAAGATAAAGATATCCACCATAAAAAAACTTAGTATTCCTGGCTGATGCCGCGTCAGTAACATCACCGCTAAAACAACACAAGGATGAAGATCTCGAGCAATGTATGTTTTCCCTGACACAGCTCTCTTCAGAACACTCAGGGTTTGTCATACAGTGGATCCCACCCCACTGCAATATTGAAGGCAATGAAGCTGCAGACAAACTAGAAAAGGGTGGAGGAGCATCCCCACAACCAAACCTGAGTATCACATATAATGAGGTCAAGACCATAATTAAAGCCAACTTCAGGGTAAAATGGGCTCATCAACACATCGACTTCCGAAAAGAAGACAGCTAATTTAACTTTACTAGAGAAGAGTAAGTCATCATCTTCAGACTTAGAACTGGGCATAACAGACTCAAGAGTCATCTTTACAACAAAATGAGGATTGGGAAAGATGGCAGGTGTTCGTGTGCGGTGCATATCATGACCGTGGAACATATACTGCAAAGCTGCACACTCACGTAGGAAAATAGAGAACAATACTGGCCTCGTGAGACAGATATGAAACGAAAGCTGTATGGAGATAAAACAGCCTTACACATAACGATGTCCTTTTTAAGAGAAACCGGGACATTGATAAGAGGATTAACGATGGAGAAGAAATTTAAAATTTGAACATTGCTAGCCATATTCACAAACTTCTTTATTCGACTTGTATGCTTCTATGTGGGTTTGCGTACAGTAGGGATGGGCGTTGGTGTTGTTATGGTGTTCATAGGGTCTTCGCTCATCTTTGCTTTGGCTATTTCTGAAAAGTTTCTCCGGTTTAGTTTCCCTTTTCCAAATCTATTTAGTATCTGATGCATTGAATGGTCTGTCAGTCTTCTTAGTTTCTCTGCTTGCTGCTGGGCTTTGCAGTCTCTTCTGTCGGTCATGGATTACAGATTTGTAATCTTTTCAAGTTCTACAATTAGTTTACCGATGTTCTGCAGCCCTGACAATCTTTCTTTCTAACTTCTGTTTTGTTGACATGCATAGTTCACCAAGTGCGTTAATACCCGGGTACGCCTTGGAAATAGCATACATGTTTAATACACACAATGATGTAATAAATACAAGTTAAGCCAACAACTATCATACTTGCACCAGAAGGAAATAAACAAAATTGTGAATTTAGCTCTTGTCGAAATCGGTGTCAGAGTCGTGGAGTCAGTTTATCTTGTCGGTACTTGCCGGTAAACAGTACTTATTATGCAACCATATAATCATATGTCCATAATTTGTGAAGAGAACGACAACAGTTTTGAACACCTCAAGCTGGTAGCTCTTCTGTAAAATTAATTGCATTTTTGTAATTTATTTGGTCAGATTATGCTAAACAAATTAAATTTGATGTATGAAAAGAAATAATTATATGTCCATATTCGTAAAGCCACTTGAAATAAGTTGTGATAATTCTACAAATCGGCGATAAAATGTTCCTTAAAAATTCAGCTCTATACGTCTTTCAATTTCCGAGTTTTGGCATATCCAAACATTTACAAACATTTTCAGAAATAAAGTATAGATTATCCTTTCAAACTTGGTTAGAATGTGCAGATAAACACTTGTTGTGGGGAAATTCTGATGATCAGATGCTGATTATCTTCTGTTTCTAACCTTTGAAAATGCCAGTCAATCACAGTCTTACATTCCCAGGACAACCAATATATGAACATCCTTGTGGATCCCGCGGAGCAGAAGAGATGACATCATGATGTTCCCCAAGCTCCTTTGAGGACTCAACGTTTAAAATAAATACACAAGTCTTATTTCGCAAGAATACACATAGTGCTTTGGTGCCGCTGTTCTGTAAGGGGCCCATCTGTAACGGGGACCGTTTACTTTGTAAGTGATGAAACGGTGACAAGAGGAAACCTGTAAAGAGAAATACGAAAGAATACAGTACGTTACCTTCATATTATTGTGCACCATACAATAGTACCAAACCACGTCCAATGACTCTCCTAAAAAAACACACTTATTTGCACCATACAATAGTACCAAACTACGTCCAATGACTCTCCTAAAAAAACACACGTATTTGCCCCATTCAATAGTATCAAACCATGTCCAATGACTCTCCTAAAAAAACACACGTATTTGCACCATACAATAGTACCAAACTACGTCCAATGACACTCCTAAAAAAATACACGTATTTGCACCATACAATAGTACCAAACCATGTCCAATGACTGTCCCAAAAATACACATATTTGCACAATACAATAGTACCAAAGTACGTTAAGTGACTCCCAAAACACACATATTTGCACAATATAATAGTACCAAAGTATGTTCAGTGACTCCCAAAACACACATATTTGCACAATATAATAGTACCCAAGTACGTTCAATGACTCTCCCCAAACACACATATTTGCACCATACAACAGCATAAACGTATGTTCAATAACTCTCCCAAAACATTCCCATTTCCACCATACAATATACCTAAGCACGAACAATGACTCTCCAAAAACACAGACAAATAAACAAAACAGACAGACACTTTTTAAAAGTACAAATAAACAGGACTTTTTTCAAGGATTTACAGAGACACATATTTTAGAAATTGAATTCCATTACTCTCTTTAAAGCGACACGTTATTGTTGACGTAAGGTGAATGATGGTAGCTGAACAATACGTGGCTTGTTCACATTATCTGATCAGAGGATACAACAAATATCAATAACTGAATGTATGTTGGTTTGCGACTGGTTACCGTTACAGCGAAAAGCTACCATTACAGCGAACGGCTACGACTAGTGGCTGCATCGAGTGGCTACCATTACAGTGAACGGTCACGCCAAGTGGCTGCAGCGAGTGGCTACCATTACAGTGAACGGTCACGCCAAGTGGCTGCAGCGAGTGGCTACATTTACAGTGAACTGTCACGCCAAGTGGCTGCAGCGAGTGGCTACCATTACAGCAAACGACTACGACGAGTGGCGGCAGCGAGTGGCTACCATTTCAGTGAACGGTCACGCCGAGTGGCTGCAGCGAGTGGCTACCATTTCAGCGAATGACTACCGTTACAGCGAGTGGTTACCATTACAGCGAACGGCTACGGCGAGTAGCAGCAGCGAGTGTCTACCGTTGCAGCAAGTAGCTACAGTTACAGTGATTGGCTAAAGCGAGTGGCTACCGTTACAGTAAGGGGCTACAGCGATTGCTATTCCAGGTTACGGTACTGATTTCGCGACTTGGTAAAGATATGCTCTAGTCTGCTCAGCTATAAATGTGTTCATACATTAAAGTTAAGCTATCTTTGATACCGTATAGATGAGGGGGAGAGGGGGAGGGGCTCAGTGGTCTCGAGGTAAGGTGTCCGTTACAGGTGCTGGAGGTCGCGGGTTCGAATCACGGTAGCGACCATAATTTTTCCACTTGGATCCTCTGGTACAAATTGCCCTGATCTCTGGGTAGTGAGATCGGACTCCCGTGTTAAGTGTCGAGCACGCTAAAAATCCCTTGACAGAAATCGAAAAGAGTAGGCTTAAAGTCCACTACCCAGACAAACTTCAAAAATTCTAGTTAGCAATCTACCCAAATTTGTTTGTCCCTTCCCCCAGGCTTAGTCAGCCGCAGAGAGTTTAAAATACCTACTATGGACCGCTGAAGCCTTCGGCTACCTGTCAACAGTATTCCAATTATAGATCCAATGGAGTAAAGAATAGCATCCCTTCAGCTTTAAGAAAAAGTCGTTAAAGCGACTGAAATAAATTGTACATGAAAGTAGCAGCATCTTCATTTACAATTCTATTTTTTTAATCACAAATACAATAACGCACACATTTCATTGACATACGGTTACTGTAAGGACCCAACTGCAGTGGCTGTGATAAATCTCATAAGTAATGGCAAATTGGACAACTAGAATCAGAACAAGTGAGAGGGACTGATCACTTTATCTCACAAAGCGGAGATATAATTCAATGAAGACTCCAACACTCCATCACCGACAGCAATATCCGTTACGCTGTTTAAAGCGGCACGTTATTTTGAAGTCAGGTGAATAATGGTAGCCGAACAATACGTGGTTTGTCCACATTATCTGCTCAGAAAAAAAAAGGTCTCAAAAACTGAAAAACTGAATGTATGTGGATTTGCGACCGGGTACCGTTATAGCAAATGGCTACCATTACAGCGAATGGCTACCATTACATCTAGTGGATACCATTACAGCTAATATCTACCGTTACAGCCAGTGGCTACCATTACAACGAATAGCTACCGTTACAGAGAGTCGTTACCATTACAGCGAACTGCTACGGCGAGTGGCAGTAGCGAGTGTCTACCGTTGCAGCAAGTAGCTTCCGTTACAGCAGAATTATATTATATATTATATTACAGCAGAATGGAACTGCCATTATTTGTATTGTGCATTTTGAGTGACAATTAAACAAATATGGTTTACATGTAATTAATGCATTTTTATTAATGAAAGTAACTTATTGCTGAACTGCAGTGACACACGTAAATGTTGTGTATTCACTAAACATTGACCGTAAAATATATATTCCCCTAATGCTCTTCCTAATCAAATGTATTGTTTAAACCAAGGCTGGAAAGTATGATCTGTATTCATAAAAAAAGACCGTATATCAGTGCGACGTGTGTGTGTATGGATGTGTTTGTCTGTGTGCATCTTGTCACTGCGATAGATATAATTATTCATCTGGTTCAGTGATTCTTTTCCTGAGAAAGACCAGCTCAATAATGTGCATATGGCCTGAACCCTAACATTATTCCGTCCAATTAAATAATACAAAAAAAACGAACGTTCTATGCAACAGGTGTTTGTAATTTGAAAGTATGAAATGTAGTTATGCAATGTTGAACATATCCTCAGCTGTGAAAAACGTGGAACGGTTACGCGAAGACTAAGTAGGTGCTTGAACATCACTGGAAGAATCGAATCAATTATTGTCTCCATTTAAATGTGCATGAAGAACAGAGTTATCGTTTGTAAGATATATTACCTTATTTTACTGAGGCACGCAATTTACTACGACAGAAGGAGTCCTTTCGGTTATATAATGTAATTTGTACCACCTTGTGCATTGTGCAGTTGGCACGTTACTTAAGCCTTCGGCAGCGAATTTTGTGTACTCTTGCAATAGTTGTTTATGTAGCAATTTAATTTACACAATGAGATTGCTAGCCCCATGTACAACCATATTTAGTCACATTTTACCACATTCGTGGAATGTTTTAGTGGGCATATTCGTCTATCGCCCATGCGTGCGTTCAGAGACATATTTCTACACACATTCATTACGTTTTACAGAGGCATCCAAATATCACAATGCAGTTGGCATTAAATGGGTTGATGTGTGAAATAAAATCGATGTGCAACAACCATTGTTATCAAATCAAGAAGAAACTAGAAAAGACTTTGTCAACAATTCATGGAAACATAGATAAAAGATGAGATAACGTGAAAATGATGTACAGTTTCACAGCGTGGTATATTTTAAAGCCAGCAGCAAAACCCATGGAGATACCAAAAATGGCAACTGCACAATTCAAAGAAGATTGAAAAGGGTAATCGACACGGCACATATATGAGATGGATAGTACTTAATAGCACTTTCAAATCTGTAGAGATCTATAGAGCAATATGATACAGGAAATCACGTGATGTTCCTCATGTAACGAAACAAACTCAACGTGGGGTTGAACATCGAACGCCCATCTCCCCCAACAGATATCTCAATGTCATTAGATGGAAAGAAAGTTAAAAGACAAGTGTAGTAATATATCAGACGCTGTGGTCGGAGATGAAGTATTAGAAAAGGGTGTGTTAGGTCTCGGCTATTACGGGCGACCGTTGACTCGAATCCTCCATCACCTTCGTATCTTTGTTACCTGTAAGTCAGGTTCGCATTTATGTTTGAGGAGAATGGAACGTGTCGAGACAGGTTCGAACCGAGTCTCGTTGTTACGAAAGACAAGCACTCTAACAACTCTGCTGCTATGAAAGACGAAATTAATAACAAATAAATAGCAGAAGTATTAATAGACAAGCTAATTGTAGAAGAAATACGTTTAATGTAAATGAGCATTAAAAGACAGCACGCTGGCCAATTAGAAAATATCTTCTTTAGGACGCGAGTCATATACAATGAATAAACAGACATGACCACTCGGTGTCACATGTATGTGCTTTTACAAAAGAATGTTTAGAGTTCCAGTGACAGCTGGTATAATATAAATTCTTAACGGAAGCATGTCACGCATTTTATTTAGAAAACACGTCATGAGGAGACTAGAGCGGTTAGAACACATGACAATAATGTAGGTAGTAATGAAGAGAAGGACTGGGTAAACGACTCGATTCTGGACAGATTAATGTCGTGGCATAGAATTGAACATGACATGAGGAGAATAGAACAGTTAGAACACATAACAATAATGTAGGTAGTAATGAAGTGAACGACTGGGTAAACGACTCGATTATGGACAGATTAATGTCGTTGCATAGAATTTTTAAAAATGGTAATGGCCAAGCAGCAATATAGATAAGGTGCCCTTAAAATCCTCATTTCACCATATTCAGTACGGGGGGGGGGGGGGGGGGGTGTGTGTGATAGGAGTAAAAGGAAAAAAGGCTTAATATCATTTCTATGTATGTCGTATGTCGTATAATGTGACTACAGAGGATTGTGCTTGGAGCTAGCAGGAATATCCCCAAATGCAATGTTCTACAATAGTCTCCACTGAAAGAGCACACAGGGCTTCAACGCATGCATCTTATAAAGAAGATGAAGTATAGGTTGGCAGCTACAGAGAAGCATGGTCGTCAGCGCCAGTCAGTATGGCACGTAATGATGATAAAACGCACATGAATAAAGAACATGATTTATTGATGAGATTTCTCGAAGAACCACAGAGCTACACACGTTCTTCATTTAGCAAGGTATTTTCTTCGTTTGTTCTTGGGTTAGATATCTCACAGTGCTACATAGTGCGCCATTTCTGGTATCAGACATTCACAGACGTAATCTACATGCATGCACAAATCGATATCATTCCCGCAATGGGCCAGGTCCTTTTTTTCTATTGAATGTGTGAATGGCTATCGAATGGCTGATATATTTCCTTTTCTCACTCACAATTTCTTATCTGGAAATGCTATATCATCATAATCAATACGATATTTGTCGTATTCTAGTGTTGAGGAATCGTCTGTTACCCTGTCTGTATAGATAGTATATATAGCATTATGATGTGGCTCCTTGTGAATAATAGCCTCACCACTTCAGATGACATCCTTACAAGAAATGCTGTATCCAAGAACTTCCACTGATGTTTCCTGTAGCAATGCATTTAAATGTTGAAGTTGCTAACCACATGCATAAACTTATTCAGTCACTATCCAAGACAAGTATTGAAGGCAACAGACACTACCCCGAACATTACTCTCGTATGTGTATATCAGCGCGTGCATGCCGGTGTGTATGTGTGTATATATGTACGTATGTATGAATGTAATAATGTTTGTATGTATGTGTGTATATATGTATGTATGTATGTATGTATGTATGTATGTATGTGTGTATATGTGTATGTATGTATGTATATGTGTATGTATGTATATACGTATGTACGTATGTATGTATGTATGTATGTATGTATGTATGTGTGTGTGTGTTTATGTGTCTATGACGGTTGTTTGTATGTCTGTATGTATGTATGTATGTATGTATGTATATGTGTTGGTAGGTATGTATGCATACACACACGCGCGCACGCAGCACACACACACACACACACACACACACGTCATGAAGATTATTGTTGCTGTTTAATGCCAACAATGAGTATTTTTATCCTTTTGTGCGCCCTGGAAAGGGCGTTATGTGCGAGTTGTAGTAACTCCCTCACATCCCGAGCATGCTGATGAAGGTAGACCGTGGTTCAAGCTTGGTTTAATCTGTGTAACGTTCACTACCACAGGGATCACGTCGACCCATATCTCGTCAGCCAGACTGCAATACCTTTCCTCACATCCTGAGCACGCTGATGAAGGTGGACCGGAGTCCTCCAGGCGGTTGTGCTATACTTCGCTTCATCTTCATGACGCTGACTAATGTGGGGATCACGTTGATCTCCCACCTCGTTAGCCAAGCTACCAAGAAGCAGAGCCCGTTTTCAGGGAGGGCTGCATGGCAGTCGAGGTGGCTAACGTGTCTGTTTAATATGTTTTGACCGAACATACGGTAGGCTTCCTTCCCTCTCCTCTAGTTTAATAGTTTGTTTATTTTATTTGTTACCTAGCGAATGTGAAAATAAAATAAAATGTCTAGAATCTTCGTTCATACCATTTTGAAATACAAAGTTAAAAAGTAATTTAATGGGAGAGCACTTACAAACGATAACCTGGCCCAGGGGATTCAACATGCATTCAGGAAAGAAAAAAAAATAGAAACACACAAGGCAGTCTAGGTAGATATGGAGATATGAACTCTTCGATAAACGTAGAGAGCGGGAATACAGGGGGTGGGGAGTTCTAATTACGGTGTTTGTAGACGCATGTACCTGCCTTCTGAAGGTTAGACAACTTCTTTTACAATAGATGGATCAAAATGAAAGTACAAAGAAATGCGCCATAGACTGAACATGGAACAAACCCGTGCCTTTGTGCTATCACCTAAAATAGATCTCGGATCCACCATTCCGTGTGAATGTTGGTATCCCTACTGCAAATGTCTGTTCCATTTATGTTTGCGTGTATGCCTATTCAAAATTAAAACGATAACGCTGAGACGTCCAATTTTCTCAAATCAAATGTGATGGAACATTATATTGTGTAGTTCTTAGTTCTAAGTCGATCTTTACTTTTACAGTGGCATATATCCCTGTGCAGGTCCCAGCTCTGGTAAAAGTTGGATATAGCCGCGGGAAGGATTTCCTGCTTAGCGGGCTAGGCTCGCGCAGTTTAACACTCCGCTGTATTGGGGCAAGTGATTACGAAGGGTGGTTAACACCGATGTACGAGTTCATCTTAATAGACTCAGACACTAGAGCGAAGTAGACCCTCAGCTTGTTAGGCACGGCCTAACCATGGCCGGTGTTATTGGTGCTCTCTGTGAAGCAGTGGTGCTATTCTTGTCCTTGCCATACACAAAGACCCCGGCAGACCACCCAGGAGATATTTTGTAGGCAATGTTTTATTTCATTTGTTTTCTCAAATCAAATGTGATGGAACATTATATTTTGTAGGCAATATTTTATTTCATTTGTTTTCTAAAATCAAATGGGACGGAAAATTATACTTTGTAGGCAATGTTTTATTTCATTTGTTTTCTCAAATCAAATGTGATGGAACATTATATTTTAAGGCAATGTTTTATTCCATTTGTGTCTTAAATTAAATGTGACGGAACATTATATTTTAAAGCAATGTTTTTAAAAATTTGTTTTCTAAAATCAAATCACCGTCAATATGTCAGCATAAGAAAAAACCCATCTGACGTGACTAATTTTACTTATCAATTGTATTTGTAATCGTTTTATTCTGCTTCAGGTCCTGATGAAATATAGGGTCACGCCTGCAACTGATTCCTGACAGGACCAGATCATCCTTATTCGTTCATGTCGCATCATATCATTACTTGGAGCAAAGATCCAACTCCGCATTTCATATATACTAACCCTCTTTATAAAATGAATGGTCCCAGCAAAGATGTTTAACATGATGAGGTTGCCAGTCTCATGTGCAACCCTAGTTAGTCGCGATTTGCAACATTTGGCTTGGCTTGGCTTCGTTCGTTCTCAATCTCCCGCTACCAAACCCTGACACGAGGATTAAGTAGTAGAATGTAGTCCAGAGAACGGAATGCGTTGAGTCGTAGTTTACAGCTTGACTGCGATATTTGCACCTCTCGGTCCAACACATCCGACTTCAGCAAGCATTTTTTGAGTACCGGGTTAGCATTCCCTCTTCGATTCCTTCTCCTTAGCCAGTCTGCCCTGCTGCAGCCTGTTATCCAGGATCACCGCTTCGACGTGTAGAAGAGTCTTGGCAGCTCTGGTTCACTGGCCCTGACGCTAGCAGTCAGCTTTTTGTCGCTGACCGCTGCACCTCCTGCGCTGCGCAGCATCTTGATCCCTCGATTTACGACATTTACGTATGGACAGACACACTGGCACTGGCCTTTTCTGTTTGTCGCGAGAACCCGTCCCCCTTCCCGACCCCCCCCCCCCCCTCCTTCCCCCGAATGACTCTAATAATTATATGCGCAAATATGTGCATGATCGGTACATTCATGTTGGTCGGACAGCTGTTTCCTTCCAAGCGTACGACATTGAATATTCTGAATATTACTTCTATTGTTTCTGTTACTTCTGCTGGTGATGTTATTTGTTATTTTCGTATGAGACAGTTGCTGAATAGCCCGGTTGACACGTCTCATGGTTACAAATTATCTTCTATAACTGATGCAACTCATTTCAGTAGTCTGCTTTGATGTATTTGCTTAGGTGCTGAAGAAAACACGAACCATAGTGTTATTCAAGTCTGTTCACTTCACGAGAGAAAGATCGTGATAGCATTGTTCTCTCATACATGTTTGAAAGCTAAACCATTTCGCGGGATGGCCAAGTTAGGATAGAACGGCAAGTTATTGGGGAATAGATATGGTTCTGTAAGGAATAAACTGAATCGCAACGATATGGGCCTGACGCAGTTCTATGAGGGAAATAGATGGTGATATTTGAGAGCGAATGATGAAGAACTGAAATACATACATACACGTACGCACGCAAACATACATATATACATACATACATAAATTTACACATACATACATACATACATACATAAATACATACGTACATACACACACGCACACATACATACATACATACATACATACATACATACATGCATGCATACATATATACATACATACATACATACATACATACATACATACATACATACATACATACATACATACATACATACATACATACATACATACATACATACATACATACATACATACATACATACATACATACATACATACATACATACATACATACATACATACATACATACATACATACATACATACATACATACATACATACATACATACACACATACATGCTACACAGCGTAATTCAGGAGCCACTTATATCTCCCTATATTAACAATTTTAGAAAAAAAAAAGAAATCAATAACATAAAATCATTGTTCTTCGATCATTTGATCACCAGAGCATGGCAGCGTCCTGCAAATAACAAGCGTGTTGGGGAGAGATTGTTGGTTAACCAGAGGCGCCCACCTTCTGAAATTGAGACAAGCCGGCTACTTTAATAAAATTGACTTCATGAGGCAAATTCTTCGCTCAAAAAACCCTGCAGTTTGTCTATTTCCGCCTTACACAAGAAAATCGCGTTGTTGGTCTTGCTTGGTCTCGACTTTTTCTGGCATGGACCACCAGCAGTGGTTCCTGGTACATTTCCAGATGAGTCAAAGTTCAAAACGTTGTTTAACACGTAGAGATGGCACAGAGAGCGCTTCTAAGATGACACAGTTAGGGAGCACGACTGCTATGGGGGTATTCAATCATGGTACTGAGTGGCTTTGGCTCGAACGGCAGAGTATCGCTGCATCGTGTTGAAGGTAACCTGACATCCAGTATCTATAGATATAGCATCCTTCCTCCTCTTGCACTTGCAAAACTTCAGACTATATGACAATGTGATGTGCTTCAATATGGCAACCATGACGGGTCCATGTTAGATCAAATCTAACCAAGTAAGACGAACGGTGTGATTGGGTTCTGGAAGGACTGCAGATTTGTTTCTTGACGACATTTTTATTTCAGCTGCCGGCATGTTCAGTGGCCGGCATGTTCAGTGGCCGGCATGTTTAGTGGCCGGCATGTTGAAATTAAAAACGAGTGTTCAATTAATCAGCATTTTCTCCCAAACAAGTTCGATGTAAACATAATGACCAAATGACTGAAGATCAATATGACTGGGAAGGAAGACTAACATCTGGGCACGCAAAATGTACTAATCAGACATGTTAGTCAAGTTCAGACACACCATACTGTACGAGACCGTACCTTGGCATCCTCGTAGCCCATCCTGGAAACGGGCTTTTTTATGACAGCCACGCAAACAATGTGAGGGATCGACGTGATCATCGTAGTAGTTAGCGAGACGCAGATAAAGCCAAGCATAGCACAAACGCCTGGAGGACCACGGTGCACTTTCATCAGCACGATCGAGATGTGAGGAAAGCTGCTGCAATTCGCCACAACGTCTTTTCAGGGCGCACCAAAGAGTAACCTACTCATGGTGGGCATTCGCAAACAGTAACATCATTATGGTTAAATATAATTAGTTTCTTATTTGTGAATCTGAGGTATGGTTAGAAATGTTACATGGCCTTGAATGATTTTGAGTATTGTAGATATATATATATATTTATACACACAAGTAAGTAGCAGATCTTTGCAGAACGTTGCTTCTTACAACCGTTTACCTATTTGGCGAATATATGTTTTCTGGCATGTTGCATTACTTTCTGAACGCGCAGGAGCGATCTCACCGAAAACATAACACCGGTTCTGCCAAACTGGACTCTGCGGGATTCGAACCCGGTGCGTTGGGATTGTGAAAACCGAGTGAGTTTCACCCCTGACCAGGTTGCCATCATATATATATATATATATATACATATATATATATATATATATATATATATATATATATATATATATATATATATATATATTAGTGTTACTCATATTGTAACAAATAGCTGACTTTCAAACACATTACTTACGGTAATTAAGCTGCCACACCTGTTACACTGAATCGTTTGTTGTCATGTTTATTGCAGAGATTCCCCGTTAATGACTTCAGTAATATGTTCTGATTTGTTTAAAGGTAGAGCACTAGCTTTTCACGACAAGTGTACATAGTTCAACTTCCGTTACCGGCATATTACAGTCGACCCATCTGTAAGTGGATAACTGGTTTACCGTGAGGGAAGGAAATGTAGTGAGGGAAGGAGCTGAAAAACCCACCCCAGAAGCAAACTGGTCTAGTTCAATGCATTTTCTAAAACGTCATCCTCGACAGCAGTGGATGCTATGGAACAACCTCGATTTAAAAAAAACTTATATAAACACTGTATTTCATAATACATATGTCCGTTAAGTAAGTGACCTACTTAGCTGTGCCTGCGCGTGCACTTACCTGGTCACACATACATGCATGTGCATAACACAGATGTCATCGTGGTGGCTTCAGTGTTAGGCTATTATACTGAAAAAGGGGCGGGGATAGTAGAGTAAACAAAGGGGAAATGCTGTAAAGGTTTCCCGAATAGATCCCTGGACTGGTACTTGCGTGTTAATTCACGATAAACAAAATAAATATATGTTTTTAGCACCGTGGTTGAGGTAGTGACGTCAAATAATAGTCCACTTTTTAACTGTTGGGAGTGTCAAACATT
Organism: Ariolimax columbianus; assembly: GCA_036924085.1. Lineage (NCBI taxonomy): Eukaryota > Metazoa > Mollusca > Gastropoda > Stylommatophora > Arionidae > Ariolimax > Ariolimax columbianus. The sequence goes on along the minus strand of JAVGWX010000004.1, from coordinate 18,214,685 downwards.
CTGTGAGAATAGAAGATAATTTCTGCCTCCTCTTCGGTTTATTGCCGCCGTCTTATCAATGAATTTCTTGGGTTAGGGTTAATGTTAGGTTAGGTTGTATTAGGTTTAGTTAGGGTTAGGGTTAATGTTAGGTTAGGTTGTATTAGGTTTAGTTAGGGTTAGGGTTAATGTTAGGTTAGGTTGTATTAGGTTTAGTTAGGGTTAGGGTTAATGTTAGGTTAGGTTGTATTAGGTTTAGTTAGGTTTAGGGTTAATGTTAGGTTAGGTTGTATTAGGTTTAGTTAGGGTTAGGGTTAATGTTAGGTTAGGTTGTATTAGGTTTAGTTAGGGTTAGGGTTAAAATTAGGATTATCCTCTTTTCTACACTTTTATCTTTTTCTAAACCTTTACTTATTTAAAATAAAATTATATCGGTCTGTCCTCCCATTAGTCCGAAATGGAATGTCCCGTTACAGTTATCAGCTGTCAAATACGTATGTGGTAACCAAAGAAACCCTTTTTGCAGTGAATTAAGACGCAAGTACCCTGGAACTTTTAATTGAGAGGGAAACAATATACCCACAACTCTCCAAAGGTGTTTTACAAAATTAGCCGTGCAAGCGCCGCTATTGTCTGTGCTATTCTGGCCAACACCTAACATTTTGATCCTTCATCACTGACAATAAACTCTCAATAAACAAACAAAAGCATGAAACGGTTTGAACATCAAGAGTTTAAAGAATCTCTGGTATCAAAGGACGGTAAGTCAATGCTTAGTCATAGCGGAGAAAGGCGATAAACACGGAAGTCTCATATAAAGATGTGCGCGTAAACGAATCGTTGGTACCTGAATATCGAAAATAAGATATTTGCCCGTCTGGCCATCACACCGTAAAGATAACAAATTCCTAATCAATACTGGTCGGCATGAAGTCCAAAAAGGGGGCCACTCCCGTATCACGCAAAACACAAAAAGGGCATTCACGTGTCTGTCCGTACACACAATTGCATGTATATAAAATAGACCTCTTCATCTCGGCAGAGGTAGATGAGGAGGGACTAATTAAAATAAATAGCATTGGGCCACTACTGCGCTTGTTGTTGTTCTGGTAGTGGTGGCGATGAAGGCGTGGATACCTTTCGTATTGAGTTAATTCAACAATTCATGTGACTATTTGGGGTCGTGGCTATTACTATAGTTTTAAATTAATACTCTTCATTGATCCCACATACGGGGCTGGTAATGATGAATAGCTTTGGTAATTAATTCTCTTTTCCTTCAATGATGGATCTGCAAATGTGGCGGCACATATTCTTAAAGAACATTTAATTATTAATTTACTTACATGTGTTTACATGGCATATTGTTGCTGCTAAACATGATTTTTCTCAGTCAGCGTGCGTGAAGACGTACCGTTGTGTAGTTTAAAAATCTAAAAAACAAAATTATAATTTCAAAGCGCATGTATTTTGTGTGATACTCTGAAATATAATAATTAAGTTTGCAATTGTATTTATTTCGAATTAGATATATGTGTGTGTGTCTGTGTGTGTGTGTGTGTGGTGGTATGTGTGTGGATGTGTATGGATGATGTGTATGGATGATGTGTATGGATGATGTGTGCGTGGGGTTGTGTGTGTGCTATTTGTGTATGGGTAATGTGTTTGCAGTGTGTGTGTGCCGTATTTGTGTGTATGTGGTGAATGTATGTGTGTATGTGGGGAATGAGTGTGTATGTGATGAATGTGTGTGTGGTGTGTGTGTGTATGTGGGGAATGAGTGTGTATGTAGTGAATGTGTGTGTGGTGTGTGTGTGTGCGTGGGAGGGGGTCGTTTGAGGTAACAAACGTGTGTGGTGTGTGTCTGTGTGTGTACATAAATATGACCAGACAATGGAACACAATAAATGATAATTCATCATATCAGTACTGAGTAATGCGACTGGTATTGGAATTGTTAGATCATTTAACGGCAATGTCTTCATCAGACCTATTTAGCTCAGTTTATCATATGCTGTTTAAAATATGCTGTTTATAATATGCTCTTTATCATATGATGTTTATCATATGCTATATTAGAAGTATCGGGAACAAAATCAGGCCTTGTATACCACATTTATTGATTTGACAAAGGCATTTGATACAGTAAACAGAGGAGGGCTGTGGATGATAATGTCCAAGTTTGGCTGCCCCAACAAGTTCATAACCATGGTGAAACAGCTACACGAAGGCATGTGTGCTCGTGTACTTGACAGCGGTGCAATCTCTAAAACGTTTCTAGTATCAAACGGAGTAAAACAAGGATGTGTACTTGCCCCGACCTTGTTCAGCATGATGTTCGCGGCCACGATGACAGACGCCTTCAGATCACTGGAGCTTGGAATACCCATAAAGTACCGCACATATGGCAAGTTACTCAATCCCAGAAGAATGAAGGCCAAAACCAAAGTGGCTGGTGACATAATCCGGGTACTTGTATTTGCTGACGACTGCGCTCTAATGAGCAACTCAGAACTGAACATGCAGGTTAGAATGGACCGGTTCTCTGCCGCATACGACAATTTTGGCCTGATCATAAATGTAAAAAAAAACAGAGGTCATGTACCAACCAGCACCAGGCATGCCGTACACAAAACCAGAGACTACAGTCAGCGGGCAGACGCTTAATATCGTAGACAAATTCACATATCTGGGCAGCACGCTGTCGAGATCTGTCAGCCTAGACGATGAGGTAGCAAGCAGAATAGCAAAGGCCAGCACAGCCTTTGGTAGAATGCGCTCGATGGTCTGGTCACGTCGTGGCATCAGCGTCAAGACCAAACTCAAAGTCTACCGTGCAACCATCTTTCCAACCCTACTATACGCTTGCGAAAGCTGGACTGTGTACTCTGGACATGCAAGGAGGTTAAACTACTTCCACACAGGTTGCCTGAGGCGAATATTCCACATCCGAGGGCAAGATCGTGTCACTGACATCGATGTTCTCTCGAGGGCTAACATGCACAGCATCCATGCACTGCTAGAAATATAAAAAGCACGACTAGGATGGGCCGGACACCTCGTCCGTATGTCAGACGAGCGGCTCCCGAAGAAGCTTCTCTACGTCGAGCTGAGAGAGGAATGGCGCGAGAGAGGGCGCCCAAAGAAACGATTTAAAGACGGTCTGAAGGACTCACTGAAACGTTGCCAGATAGACATCGACACCTGGGAATGTCTTGCGCAAAACAGATCTGACTGGAGAAGCGCAGTCAAATCGGGTGTAGCTACGGGCGAAGACGACCGTGTTGTGAAAGTCCAACGCAGACGCGAGACCCGGAAATCCCGAACAGCGGGAACACCATCACCTTCTACAAATCTTGTGTGCCCGATATGTAGCAGATGTTTCCGTTCCCGCATTGGCCTGTTCAGCCACATGCGCACCCACACCCAACAGGGAAATGTGTGAAAAGGATGATGTCGGCGATCCTCATCGACAACGATGGACAGCTATTATTATTATCAGAAGAAAGGATACTTCACTGCGTTGTTAATCCTGGTAAATAGCTTTTGTAATTAATTCTGCTCCTTTTATGATGGCTAGGTGATCTGCAAATTTGATGGTACATATTATATTCTTTCTCCATTGATCAAAAATTGTGTTTTTTCTGGTAGCTTGTAAGTTCTGCTATCATGATATTAGAATAAGGATTGCATAGGTCCGATCGTATTAACATTCCACTCTGTTTGATGTTTTGTTTTTTATTGTAGTACACTTGGTATAGAAAATGATCGAACACAGCAAAGGCACTAGACTAAAACCAGTAAAGGTGAACAGTTTCTTTGTTCAGCAAGAAGCCATACATACTCAGTTATTAAAGTCGATGTTAGCGTGCACTATTAAACTTATTTTTTTGCATTCAACAGTATCCTTGGCTTTGTATCTTTTGTATCCATAGCATTTCTTTCTAAAGGATAACATCTGGTGTTTGACGTGTCATGTGGTGGAACCATTTGGTTTGTTGTCGCTTGATGAGATCTACCACTCGTGTCGTACCTACTTGTTTCCTAATATCTTCATTTGTGATTATTATCCATTATTGTTACTCAAAGCATTTCATCTATGTTGTTACAATGTCTCTTTTATTTTTGCTTGTCAATGTCCAATGTTGGTACTATAAGGCCAATGTGGGTAGAAATATCACGTTGTATAGTGTTCCTTTTGTATCTGTTGTAACGTGTTTACATTGTAATATTGGGGACATTTTCCCAATGCTTTGAGTTGCTTTATTACATTTGTGTTGGATTTAAGTGACTCCTTTGCCATTCACTGAGATTATATTACCCAAATACGTGACATTTTTCACCTGGATTGTTGGATTTTAATAAATATATTTGTTTTTCTTTCTTCTCTTGCAATCGTCATAACTTCGATTTTCTCTATGTTAGTTTTTATACCGTAATCCGTACAGGCCTCATAAATATTGTTGATACGTTCCTGGAGTTTTTTTATCTGAAGTTGCTATTACTGCCTCGTCATCAGTAAAGAGGAGTTCATTTAAGTGATCACTGAGGTTGGTTCCCTCATCAATTATTGTTTGCTTTCTTACATATTGCGTCAATATATGTGATAAACAGTAAGGGGAATAGTACACAGCCTTGCCGTACACTGGTCCTAAAATTAAATTTTTTTCGGAAGACTGCGTTTTTTCTTAATGTACATTGACTATTCACATAAAGACTTTTACATTTATTGGTAAAATGTTTTTTACTCCATAACGTTCTTATGCGTAGTCTATTTGCCCAGTAATTTACAAAATATCTTTCCAGTATGGCTAAGCAATGATATTGCTCTATTCGTGTACTAAACTTGAAAATTCGTTTTTTTTAAATTTAGCAACAAATGCCAAAACGGCAACTTTTCGCAATTTAAAAATTGCGTAATATCCTCCAATTTCAACCTGGTACTCTCCATGGCTATATTCTTTAGTATGCCAGAAAATGTATGTGCTAAATTGTGAGTGCGATTATGGCAAAGGAAAGACAAAGTAGACGTTGTTCTGGTTATGGCTGACAATGATATATATTACAGAAATGTCGAATATAAAAATTATCAAACTAGCCAAGTGATATCCTGTGTTACGACTATTAATATATTCGATTTTCTCCCGACTCCATTTGTTGGAGTATGTCCAAGATCGTGTTAGGATTACCTTTACCAGTTTGTAGAAAACCTGATTTAAGTCATTTGAACTTAGGTTTCAAAGCAATAGTTGTTTAGATACTGAGGCTGCCAGCTCCATTCACAGCCATCTTTAGCTACGTTTTACGTCATTCAAGGAATGAAACAGTGTCCAATTTTGTCTACCACGGGAAGCACGTATTACTCATCTTAAGTGCAGAAAAGCGCCGCTAACTAAGTTTCAACAGAATCGTCCCACTTGATGTATTAGTGTTGTTGTATTTCTCTGTCACGGGAATACTACATCCGTCTTATACCTTGTCTTAATAGGCGTATCCACGCTGGAGCAATATTTTTCAAGCAAGTTATTCTGGATAATTAACCTAATCAAATCTTATCACTCTTCTCGGTGCACAGTCAATTGACCACAACTGGCAAGCCTTCACGATCACTGGGCCACACTTTCCGCCCCGCTCCAGGTGAAGCCATTTAAACGTAATTCAATATCACATTCTCTTTTCCCTAGATTTGTAGGTCTACGTCTGTTTCTCTTGACTTGAGAAGCTCGTGTGACAGCCTGTCTGGCTATGTTGAACTGTGCCTTCCTCAATGTTTGCCATTTCTAGACACACATGCTTGTGTTCATCTGTTGTCCCAATGGTTGTTGTAGTTCTGAAGGTACCATTGTAATATATGTTGTGGACGGCTATTTTATTATCCATTTTGAAAAGCACTGAATGAATAGTGAAGCTACTAAAAATCCATGATAGATTCGAGCATCTAATATTATAAATCTCAACATTTGTATATATATATATATATTAATATCATCATCATGTAGCAATGTCCTTTGTAGAACTTCGCTCCCATCACAGTCTGTCTGAAAGAAACTCGTTCCCTTGCCAAAACTCCAGCCTCCGACACAGTCATACTCAGGCATCCCTGGATATCTTCGTGTCATCGTCTTCTTGATCTACCCCTTCCTCTTTTGCCTGGCACCATACCTTCGTTCTCTAAAGACCGTTGTGTCTCTTGATGTGATCAAAGTATTTGCATTTTCTAGCCTAATATATATCTTGATCTATATTGATAACCCGTTCCTCAGCGTACCTGCGGATCCCAACTATGTCTCTAGCAGACCCTGTCTTGAGCCATTGAAGGCCAGTGCATGGTAAGCCCTCCTCCAGAGGCATCTCAGATGTTGTTGTGTACAGAAAAGAGCTCCGCCAAACGCATTAGAGGTCTTCCCCGCGGTCTCATTACCTCGGGGGTACTAGATTGCTACCGTCGTGCTCGATCGTTTCGTCGTAAAATGTCACCAGCCAAGTTATGTTTTGCCTTGACTGCATAGATTACCGCATCATTAACCAAGGGCATTCAACGTGTGTCAGAATTGTGGAGCTTTCGCATACGTTTGTTTCGGAGTGTGATTCCCACTCAACAGAGGCCTGGGTCACCATCAGTTATGCCCTCAAGTCATTTTGTAAGTGTCCATGTCTCCGCACCGTAGCGCATAGCAGGGAGTACAGTGTAATTGAAGAACGAGGCTCGTATGTCCTAGTCTTGCAACGGTCCAGGATCTTGTTAATGGACAAGAAGGCTGACAACCCGACTCGGCGACGTCTTGTTAATTCAGGCTCCAGGTCATTCCCCATATTGAGAAGGCTCCCAAGATAGATGAACTCGTTGACACCCTCTAGTCCCCCCCCCCCCCCTCTCCCAGGAAGAAGGGATCATAATTGGTGAAACAATTGCGTAACACTTTTGTCTTCGAGGCATTCATCTACAGTTCCGTTTTCATCCCATCTCCATCGAGTAACTGCATCATTTGGTTGGCTTCTGCTACTAACTCTGTGATGAACATTATGTCGTCGGCAAATCGAAGGTGATTGAGGCGTCTGCGGTCAATATGGACTTGTTCCACTTGATGTTGGTCATGACGTAGAATGGACCTTCACAGACATTGTCAATAGTTTGTGTTTACAATATTTAGAAAAGTGTTGACATTCAGAAGATGAAACGTAAGTTTTACCCTCATCTCCCTCCTACCATCCCACCTCACCCAACAACTGCATCCCTGTGGTTACAGTGTAATCTTGATTTAAAAATATAACAACAATTATTTGAGTTTAGTATCCCGAAATTAACTGAATGAAACTGACTTTCTATGCATTTACACAATCGTCGGAGTTCTAGCGTGAAACAAAAATCATCTCGCGGGTGTCGAGCTGGCTAGCACTGCTGTAGACCAGAATGGCTTTGAATTAAAAGTCTTAATTATAACACTCCAACAATCTCTGCCCTTTACCAACACCTACCTTAATACCCAACACAAATGTAGAACATTGCGACTTTGAATTGCATGTTTCACCTTAGAACATTTACACAGCACTCCCACCCCCTCCTCCCCCAACCTTGTTCACCATGGTGCCGACTATTATGGGTTTTAGCTGTATATTTCTTCCCAGTTATTAATACTTCTACATCCTGTTTCTCCCCCCCCCCCTTTCCCCCACCGCATTAACGCACCGTAAAAGTACACGGGCATATATACATCTGCCGCTGTAGTTCTTCTCCTTCTTCTTTGCGTTCAGGATCTTTTTGGTCATGCTACATCTGCAGCCCAGTCCCCAAGATGAAGTTTGTAGTCTTCACCAGGTCAGAGCGGCTGCCCCACAGCTTTTGTCTCAGCTCCGCACCCTCTGGCCAGGTCTGGCATCTCATTTCCCTATAGATTGGGCATTCTTGTAGAATATGCTCAGGGTTCTGGCATGCTGTTCCACATGGGCACTCATCGGTGTGTGAGATCTTCAGTCGGTACAGATGTTCTAGTAGTCTGCAGTGTCCAATTCTCAGACGAAATAGAGTAGTTTGTTGATTTCTTTTGAGATAGTGAATTGGGTCTGGTGTACTGCTTATGTTTCTGTCTTCTCTCCATTGGTGTGTATACTGATTCCTGAGGATGTTCTTGATTTCTCTGTATGGTACTAGATGATTAAATTGTGCCTTTTGCCAGAGCATCAGCTCTCTCGTTTCCCGTGATTCCACAATGGGAGGGTAGCCACTGGAGCGCTATTGTTGAGGATCTCTGGAGTTTTCCCAGTTCTGATCTTATCTCCGATAACAGTGGTTTGTTGTTTTTTTAAATTATTGTCTCTAATAGTTCTATGCAGTCCGTGAATACAGCTATTTTTGTTGGCGTAGTAAATTAGCGGAGCCTTCTCACCGTCAACAGTTACGCCGCTACAGACGAAAGGAATGCTCTTGTACTTCTCTCATGTGTCTGCATCTGCTCCTTCCCTTGTCTTCCTGTGAAGTATAAGGCCACCAAACGCACTTTGAGTGATCTTGCAGTAATGGTTGGTTTATGTAGTAATTGGTTTTACGTGACGATGTTTCTATCCTGAAGCAACCTCTCTCTTTGGGACTCATCTAGTCTTTGCTGGATTTGACTCGTATTTATTGTGTGTGTGTGTTAATTTTAAATTTCATGTAGAAGGTTATTAAAATCAATTCATACACTCGTGCGTGTTTGTCAACATTCCATATATCCATACATTGTAGTCGACTTCCCACACATTAGTGAGTTGTAGTCAACTTCCCAGACATTCGTGCATTGCACACTTTCCCCACATTCGTGTATTGTAGTCAACTTTCCCCACATTTGAGCGTTTTAGTCAACTTCCCACACATTTGAGCTTTTTAGTCAACTTCCCACACATTTGAGCTTTTTAAGTCAACTTCCCACAAATTTGAGCGTTTTAGTCAACTTCCCACACATTTGAGCTTTTTAGTCAACTTCCCACACATTTGAGCTTTTTAAGTCAACTTCCCACACGTTCGTGTGTTTTTGTTAATTTTCTACACATTCATGCCTTAATTTTCTTTCCCAGGTGATGAGATCCAGTATATGGATCTTGCTGGAGATGATGTTGATTGGAGCTATTTTACTTTATGCTACGGTAAGTCGTCCGTCAACCTAAGACGAATGTTATGTGCTGGGAAACTAGCTTGATATGTGACTGTAAAAGCGAAGTATAGAAGTGGTGCGTCTTTTACCCAAACAAATACACGAACATTCGTCTTCTTCCTCTTCTTCATAGGATCACATTGTAACGTTTACACCGTCAGACGAGTGCCTGTAATGAACTGACCGTTCCTTTGGGTTTCTCTTTAGCACCGCATAATTTTGAGTTTCAGTGTTGGATCATTGGACCAGTGGATGTTCCTTAGGTCGTTGTCTTCAGACTTCGCACTGGCCACAATAGACTGAGGTACCACCTATTCAACAAAGTGAAGATAGGTGGTACCGACGAATGCCCGTGCGGTACCGGTAAAATGACCGCTGAACATCTGCTGCAGAACTGCCCGACATACGAGGATCAGAGAGAGCAGATGTGGCCATCACCAGTGGAACTGCAAGACAAGCTCTATGGCAGTGGCGACAGCCTCAGGATGACCGCCGCTTTTTTCGAAAAAATATTGGTTACTGTCTGACTGCGTACGAAGAAGAAGAAGAAGAAGGATGTTCCTTAACTGACCATAAACGGGACATTCCTGTAAAACGTACTCAGCAGTTTGTTCGTTTAGACCCCATATGCAAAATGGGGAAGCAGACAGTCGAAGTTTATACATGTTTCTGTTCTAGAGTGGAATAGGCGCGCCTCCGTCAATAGAAACTAGTGAGGCAAACACATAAAATAAAAATAAAAATGTGGGGACCATCCCGAGGAAAAGAATGGTGATATTTCAGTGCCAGCCAAGAGTGTGATAGCTGTAATTTTGTGAGTCCTGTTCTTTTCTGACTTTCTTTTTCTCAAAGTTTGTTATTTCAACGTCTTAACGATTCATATTCTCCATCACTTTTTGCAAACACAGCTGCCCTCTCGTTCTCCAGTACGCCCCAATGGGAACCTAGCCACTGAATTTAGATTTGTTTTCAGTCTCAGAAACGAAAATTTACCACTCCAGAGAGGTTTCAGTACATATGGTGCATCTGTGAAGATAATACCTGGTGGCTGTCAGAACTGCAGCTATAAATCATATTTACAGCTTGTTCAAGTGCTTGAACCCTAGCTATACAGTTAGAACAGAATTTACTAGCGGTAATATTCCTAGTCGCAATGGTTTTCGAGATATGAGATACAGATAACATATCCTCAATTCTTGACAACATCTGTTACAATTTCCATTTGTGTAATCAAGTATCCACGATTGCTGTGTGTAGTTGTCTTCTATCATTCTCAGTGTTGCAGATCGATTTTGAAAATCATTACACTCATTTCCATTTGTGAGATAACTAATTTTTGTTTTAATTTGTAGGGTTTCACTATTCTGTCTCCATAGTATTAGATGTAGGGTGGGCTTCAACAATGTTGTCTTCATGAATAGGTCTGCTTTGTGCTTTACGTATATTTCCCTGTTAGGCAAAGCTGCTACGTATCAGATATCATTATGTCAAGTCGCCTTGCCTTGCCTCGATTGAGTGCGTTGACATACTTCTGTTTTTGACAATCTACAACGTGCCTTGGCGTCTCTTCTATGGGAAATGTATGTTTTTCAGTAGCTTTCTGCATCTGATATCGTTGTAGTATTCATAGCTCTCATAATGCGCATGAGGACTTTGTTTAGCCCCTTGTCCAGTGACTGCATATATATATTAGCAGCTGATGACCATGCTGCTGAGTCAAACTCCTAGATCGGTCGTATTACTTCGGTTGTAAACCTTCTTGAGGTTTCGTTCATTTACTTCCCAAAGGTACATGTTAATTTAGAGAGTAAGCGTAACCGTCTTTGGCCCTTCCATTCTGTATTTTCAAAAGGCCTATTCTAAGTATACATATACATATAAAATATAATATGTTCCCATTTCTTTTCTTTTATCTCTCTGCTAGTTTTTGTTAATATCCAAGTTGCTTTCTGAACTGAATCTTCAAGCAAACATGTCTTCAACTTACTTCCCTACAAGAATTCTGCGAATATCAATTGATACATATTCTTTGCATGTTAGATAATAGAAAAGAATTATACTAATTTAAAACCAAAACTCGGGACGATGAGGTTAACGTCTGGTTAAAACACACTGATCAGACAATGTTAGCGAGGGTCAGGAGAAATATACTGGCCAAGACCCTCTCCTGACCTCCTCGATCGTCCTGGAAACGAGCTCTTGTCGAGGACAACAGTCCGGCTAACAATGTGAGGTTCGGCGGGATTATCGTAGTAGTGAGCGACACGCAGATGAAGACAAGCATAGCACAACCGCCTGGAGGACCCTGGTCCACCTTCATCAGCACGCTCGAGATGTGAGGAAAGCTACAACTCGCCAATTAACGCCATTTTTAGGAGGCACAAAAAAGTAACCTACTCATTGTGGGCATTCGCAAGCAAACAAACAAACAACAACAAAACCAAAACTCACGTATCTAACACAAGTAGAATATATTTAATGGGGGAAGAAACCAGAATATCAGATAATAGTAAAAATAACATGCATTGCTAAGTGTTATAGGTAAGATATAAGATTTCGTTTAACATGTATTTAAGATTTATATAAGATTATATAAGACAACCTCATTCAAAACAGGATTTAAGGGATACATCAACGATGTTGATACATAGTGATGAGTGAGTGTAATCTTATATACAGGCTTTCTCAACTTGTCATTAAGGGCTTGAGCAAATACATTATAGAAATGTAACAAACTGGAAAGGTGTTGTTAACAGGTAATGGTGAAAGCGAGTATTAGTAGAAATAAGATAATAACATATTAACAGATAATAGTGGAATGAAATCCGGATAGAAATAAAATAATAACCTGTTCAAATAATAGTGGAAGGAAATCCAAGTAGAAATAAGATAATAAAATGTAAACAGGATATCAAAGCAATAGGCTCTAATGCTCCGGGCACAACATCTCGACAGAAGGTAAGAACAGCAGCTCCTAACTAGCATATTCATACACATACTTTCTTATCAGTGTTAGACATGGTCAATATCTACAACCTTGTAGAGGAGGTTTAGCACACGGGACATGACCTCTCTGAGAGAAAATGATAACACAACCAGAGGCAAATGGTAGGGAAGGGGTACATGAAAAATCGAGAAACGGCGGGAAGAACATAACATGTTTGTGGTACAAAATACACAGGATATAAAACAGATTTAACAGCTCAAAGGAGTACAACAAATGCAGGACAGGACTTAATCAATGAAATATTTTATTTAAGAGCGGACCAAAAAATTCGTATATCTACTTGGGCCAAGAGATCACGAACTCCCATTTAGTAAATTGGGAAATCTCACGAAGGATTACAGCGGGCTGGCTCAGCTTCAAATGTATTAACCCCATACTGCAATAGATGTGAAACGCAAGTGCTCACATCTTCAACAGTGTGGTTATTCCAGCCATGGTATATGGTTGCGAGGTGTGGAACCTACGGAAAGCTGATACAGATATACTACGCGTTGCGCAACGAGTGATAGAGCGAAGAACATTGAAGATCTCCATTCGAGACTAAATCCGCAACGCCGATATTAGACGTGGAATTTCCTTCTCTGACATAGATGTCGCGCTGTTACGAAAATACAGATGAGCAGGCCATGTTGAGTGCATGTCGGATAACAGATGGACACGTAGAGTAACGTCGTTGTGGCCATACAACTTTAGCCACCCTCGCGGGCGATCGAGGATGAGGTGGAGAGATGGCATAATGGTGGTCCTGGGTCCAACATGGTACACCGAGGCAAAAGAGCGAAATGAGTTTACCAAACATTTGGCTACATGGCATCAGACACACGTGCCTGATTGAATACTAGGGTTTTGAGATTTTGAGAGAGCGGACCAGGACAGCCAGGGATCAAGAAAGTATGACTGAAAAAATTCGTATTGTGTTGTTTTTAGTGAAACTTATACTGTTACTTCACTTATTTATATCTGTTTACTTTTCTGTTCTGTTATTTTCCAGGTGGTAATACAGTATTTTGAACCAACTACCATCAGATGTTTACTCCTGCCTTGGTGTAGAGAGGTTGGCTTCGCAATCGTGTATGGAGTTCTGGTGCTTAAAATATATAGGTATGAAATGAAAAAGACTTTTGAAATCCGCATCCATATTTCAACTCAGTTTAGTTGCTATTTGCACAATCTCTCGACATCAAGGAATGTATTCTACTTCAATATATGTTAATGGTTCTTCAATAGTGCGTTAAAACACACAGCTGTGTTGCGATGGATCAAGATATGCTCGCCGAATGTTCACAATCTATTCCAATGTTCATAATCTATAATGTTCACAATATATCCCAATGTTTACAAACTAGTCAAATGTCCACAGTCTACTCCAATGTCAACATTCTATTCCAATGTTCGCAACCTATTCCAATATTCACAATCTATTCTAATGTTCACAATCTATTCCAATATTCACAATCTATTCCAATGTTAACAATCTATTCAAATGTACACAATCTATTTCAATGTTCACAATCTATTCCAATGCTCACAACATATTCCAATATTCACAATTTATTCAAATGTTCACAATCTATTCAAATGTTTACAATCTATTCAAATGTTCACAATCTATAGCAATTTTCCTTCCACTGTCGTGTAATAAGAACAGTGATACTAAATAGAAGTATCTGAGCGTTGTAAAATTTTGTTAAACTGCATGGGTATTGAAAAATAATTCGGAAACCACTTTCTTTATTTATCTCTTCTCAGCTTTATTATTTAGTTTTAATGTAACTATTGTATTGCGTGACGAATATGTCTACCTTCTTTTACTACACTTAATGGCTTTTTTGTTTATAATTTTTCATTCCCATGGTCACAGTTGTGGTTTGCAAAGCTACTAACACTGAACTTTTCAATTTGGACACTCATACTGAGCTCATCAATCGTGACACTCATGCTGAACTCTTCAATCTGAACCCTTCAATCTGGACACTCATACTGAGCTCTTCAACCTTGACACTCATACTGAACCCTTCAATCTTGACACTCATACTGAGGTCTTCAATCTGGACAATCATACTGGACCCTTTAACCTTGACACTCATACTGAACCTTTCAATCTTGACACTCATACTGAACCCTTCAATCTTGACACTCATACTGAGCTCTTCTATCTTGACACTCATGCTGAGCTCTTATATCTTGACACTCATACTGAGCACTTCAACTTTGACACTCATGCTGAACACTTCAATATGGACACTCATACTGAGCTCTTCTATCTTGACACTCATGCTGAGCTCTTCTATCTTGACACTCATGCTGAGCTCTTCTATCTTGACACTCATGCTGAGCTCTTCTATCTTGACACTCATACTGAGCTCTTATATCTTAACAAATGTTATTTGGTTAGCTGATTGTGGTGTGTCCTTGTATATCCTCTGGCGTATTGTAGAGATGGAACATGGATCCCATCCACTGTAACATAATGCAAGGCTTGTCATAAGAGTGGCTACTAAATAAGGTCAGTTTTGTTCGATCCCCACCTCTCTGACCAGGCTGCAGCAGCCCAGCCTGTTTCAAGTACATAAACTTTACCTGAAATATTTTCTTCTTAACTATGTTGCAACTTACCACACTCTATAAGTATCAATATTTTATAACTCTGTTTATTAAAGTGACACAGATAGATGAAATTTGTGTGGATGCATACTTTACTTCATGTATCCAGTAATGGTAACGAACAAAGTTGTGTATGCAACACACTAGCCAGAGCTGAAAATGAAGCTTTGAAAGGAGAGGCTGCTCAAAAATAATAAAATAGTAACAACATAAATTACATTGACAGGATAGCAGAAGGGAAACGAAAATTATGAGGATAAAGAAAATTTGTCAAATATATAGGAGGATCAGCCAAAAGTACTGGAACATTTTGGACAGAAACGAAGCAACTTTAAGAAATTTCGTTTGTCTTATATCCATCTACCACGTGGCTTTCATCGTGCGTTGTAGTCATATCTGTTTGCTTTGTAAGCAAGCAGTGGTAGTTGATCAGATTGCTTTTCTCATGAGAGGACCACACCATCCTATATTTTCTGACTTCAAACGTATTCAACCACAAGGGCTTGTTCTCACCAGCCATCTAATGTCTTCATTTTTTATTTTATATCTTCCATTTGCACCAACTTGTTTTCTTGGACATTTTATATGACACATTGTACAGATGCTTTTTTATATCTAGTTTGAATTTCTCTGTCAAGCCTTCCATCTTCAGGAAAAATACTTTCCCAGAGATTTTTTTTCTTTTCGTTCTCCTTATTTCTATAATCCCCAAAGGCGGTGTGCTTTGCACTGTGGTTCTTATTATGTGCCTGGCGGCCCAGTGCATCCGACTTCAGCAAGCATTTTATGTAAGGGTCTGCTTCCTCCTGAATTTTCTAAGGGTTTGCTTCCCCGGTGTAACGGCCAGTGCTGTGTTGGGGATCAAACCCAGAACCTTCTGGTTGTGAGCCGTGTCACTTAACCACTAGCCCATGCCATCCCCATCCCAGGGATTTGAAACTCTTGTGTCTGCTCAAGTTGGGTATTGTTTACATGTATGTTGTTGTTATTAAATCCCCACAATGAGTAGGACTAATCGTGTGTGCTCCCTAAAAAGGACATTAAGTGGTTGTTGTTGCTTTCCTCGCATCCCGAGCATACTGATGAACATGAACCGGGGTCCTCCAGATGGTTGTGCTATGATGGGCTTCATCTGCGTGTCGCTCATTACTACGGGGATCACGTAGATACATCACATCAGCCAGTCTGCCATGAAAACAGCACAGTGAGGGTTACGAGTGAGCCGAGGTGAGGGTCTTGGCGAGCATCTTATGCCTGACCCTGACTAACATGTTTGATCATTATGCTTTACCTTACCAAGCGTTAGTCTTCCTTCCTACACGTATGTTAAGTTAAGTGTACCTAGTTGTCTGTTAATTCCCATAATTTATATTTTTGATGTGCTAATCTTATCTTTCACAGACTGTACCATACATTCTCACGGTCTTTGCATTCTATCTTTGTCCTTGTACATTCGGTGTTGTTCGTCTACAAAGAGTAATTCATGTAATGAATTGGATTCTTCACTTCTTATATTGAATTCCATTTCTGGAGTTGCAGTTTTACTGGTTTCTGTTCAAAAGCAATTGATAAAGTGCACAGATTTGAGATATGTGATTCCATTAGTTGTTCTTGTTACATTTTAATGCGTATGGTATAACAATGTCAGATTATCTAACAGTTGTCCTTGTATTCCATAGTCTTCTCATATAGGGGAGACTGAGTCGTCTCGAGGTAAGGCGTCGGCCTCGTGTGCTGGAGGTTGCGTGTTCAAATCACGATGGAGACCCGGATTTATCATGTAACCTTTCTGGTATTTCTCAGTATCTCTGGGTAATAGAGATCGAACGCCCGTGTTCAGTTTCGCACATGGTAAAAATTCCTTTGCGGTTGGAAATAGAAATGAGTAAGTTTTACGGCCACTGCCCGGGCAAAATTCAAAATTGTGTTAAAAATCTACACAATTTATTACTGGATCCTCGTCAGTGCTACGGAGTTCATGAACTGTGTTGAGATTCTCCAAAAATATTGAGAACAGAACACTTATGTGTTAAACCATGTGTAATAACGTTGACCCTTTGACTAAACTAAACTAAACTAAACTCATATATTGTTCAAAGTTTATTTGTATAAAGTCTGTCAAAATCTTTCTTCTGCTACGAAAATGCTTAATTACTTGTCCTATTCTTCTGTTCTTTTCATGAATTGTTTTAAGATGAATCAACCTACACAATCTAGCTTCATCTGATCAGAATACAGTTTTAAAATGTGGATTTTGTGTCCATTTTCAGGAAGGTAAATATATATATATAACCACTGGACCTTATTATACACATTGAAAATTACTACTAAGTAGGACTATGCATGAGACTAGCAGTGTCATCGTGTAACAAATTGCTGCAGAGCCCGCTGCTACTTGTGTGTAACAAGTGCTTTGACGCAGAACTCATATTATGTAGTGAATCTGAAGTCATGTCTCTCTGCTGTATGGGTAATCAAGTAAGACTAAATGTAAATACCATCATTTGTTTCCATCAGAATACTTGCAGAGTTCCAATCAAGAAAAGCTCACAGAGTTCACGTGAGGGACAAAGATCTGCTCAAGTATTTAGCTGTGATTCTGACTGTGGTGATAGCCTATATGTCTGCCTGGACAGCGGTTAATATGGATCACCTTGACAATAACAGCACCATCATAGAGCGATTGCACACACAGGATGACAAGCTAGCATATACTTTATGCCGGTCAATGTGGTGGGACTATGTCATAGAAGCAGGTAATGTTTATCAAACAGTTCAATGTATTTTATCTTTCATATTTTGTATAAAGGCCTTCCAATTAATAGTGTCTGAGTTCTTATACCGCTTGCCTCTAGCGGCATATTTTCTTGGTTCACTCTGACCTATCAACAAGCTCTAGTCTATATATTTATCATTAGTCATTCGCCAAGCAGTCAAGATGGATAGGTAGGGGAATTGGTAATTCAACACCAGACTTCTTTTTTCAAATTATAAAGCTTCAAGAGAGTTCTTGGAAATGCTTCATTGTAATTCTTGGAAGAGCTACAATAAAGGTCTTGGATGAGGATCAAGAGAGTTCATAGAAGAAGATCATTAGAGTTCTTGGAAGAGGGTTCAGAGTTTTTTGGAAGAACTTCAAGAGTTTTGGATGAGAATCAAGAGGGTTCTTAGACGAGCATCAATGAAGGTCTTGAATGAGGATCCAGAGAGTTCTTAGAAGAGGACCAAGAGAGTTCATAGAAGAAGATCAATTGAGTTCTTGGAAGAGGATTCCGAGAGCTTTTGGAAGAACTTCAAGAGTATTCCTTGAAGTATGTCAGGATAGTTTCTATGAAGTACTTCAAGAGAGCTCATTGATGAGCTTGAGAATACATTTTAGAAGAGCATAAATTAGCAAAATAAAGCAATTGGTAACTGAAAAACAGAAAAAGTTAGAATATAATTTTACCAGAGAGCAGTACTATCACAATAGGTGCACCAGCAATCTACATGTTGTAAAATTATAAAATGAGATGTAAATCCATCAGCTGCCAGTTTATTAATGGATGGGGCAGAACTATATGAAAAAGCAACAAGCTACAGAAGCCATCAGTGTCCACACTCATATTTATTTTCTGAAAGTGACAAAAACATTTGAGTCCCCCTAAGGTCAGTGACATCACTTATCAACAAAATTGTAATTATTTCATTTATAAAGGCCTGATCAAAGAGCAGTGCAAAAATGTGTTCAGTTAAATTGTTCAAGGTAACCAACAAATAAATCGGGCTATGATAGTTTATGACATCAAATTTTTCAAGGTAACCAACAAATAAATCTGGCCATGATGGTTTGTGACATTAAATTCTTCAAAGTAATCAACAAATAAATCTGGTCATGATAGTTTGTGACATTAAATTGTTCAAGGTAATCAACAAATAAATCTGGCTATGATAGTCTGTGGCATTAAATTGTTCAAGGTAACCAACAAATAAATATGGCTATGATAGTTTGGCATTGAATTGTTAAAAAAAACCAACAAATAAATCTGGCTATGATGTTTGTAACATTTAATGTTCAAGATAAATAACGAATAAATCTGTCTATTATAGTTTGTGATGTTAAACTGTTCAAGGTAACCAATAAATACATATGGCTAGGATAGTTTGTGATATTAAGTTACTCCAGTGGTACCCAGGACGAAAAAAAATAGCACCCCTATCACCTTTTACGTACATCTTAAAATGCTACAAAAGAGAGTTGTGCTTAGGACTAGTAACTTCAAAATGTAAAAAAAAACAGTGACACTGCAAAAGCTCAGTGACAGATTTCCTGTAAAGGGACCAGATGCAACTAAAACATAGGCTTCACATTGTAGCCAAAATGGGACCAGATGCAGCTAAAACATTGGCTTCATATTGGAACCACAATGGGACCAGATACAGCTAAAACATAGGCTTTACATTGGAGCCAAAATATCAAGGACTGGAAATGCTTGGAAACAGACTTACTTTAAAAAGAGGTCAACTGCAATGGCCGTCTATGCTTCACATTGTAGAAAAATATGGATGATGAATGAATATATTTACATGTCTAATAAGGGGCGTCATGCACCTCAACTTGTACCAGACGAAAACAGAAAACCCATTAATCTTACCAATACAAAGTGTGTTAGATTGGGAAAAACCAAACAGTATATTAGAAGATAAATGTCAACATGTTTTCTGCAGGCGTAATGAGTGCATCCGTTCGTTTATATGTGTGTCTGTGTGTGTGTGTGTGTGTGTGTGTGGCTGGACAATGTGCAGACACGTTTAGGTCCTAATTGACCAAAGTAAGTAACTATTAAACCTGCTGACGTTTCTTAATTCTTGCGATTAACTTCATTTTTGTAAATTAATCTTCAAAACAGTACAACAACAACAATTTTTAATAACTATATTTTTTTTTAAATAGATATATTATCCATATGTACATGAAGAATTGTTTGTATTGGTTATTTTAAGAGCTCTAATCGTTGAAAATAGCCATACAATAATATACAGTGCAAAATAAAAACATGTATGCAAGCATTTGCAAAACGATGAATAAAATACGAAAAACTAATCAGCCATGACAAGTAACACATTGCATTTGTTGATATGGGGTATAAGAGAGAAACTCACAAAATAATGTAATGATTATATAACTTGGTATAATCAAATATTTTATTGATTGCTACAGAACCGAATAGAGAGGATGGATCAATTCTAGTTTCCTGTGTAAACACTAGGGTTGAGTAACAGGGATATAAACACGGCTGCTGTGTGCCGTACCATGTTTTATTAAAATGCAACAACATAGAGGCTGTACACACTCTTCCTGTAAAACAGACTATTACATAAACCACAATAACAAGTGAACATCCAGAGACTGGCTAGATAAACCACAATAACAAGTGATCATGCATGCAGTGGCTACATAAACCACAATGACAAGTGATCATGCATGGAGTGGCTACATAAACCACAATGACAAGTGAACATGCAGGGAGTGGCTACATAAACCACAATGACAAGTGATCATGCAGGTAGTGGCTATATAAACCACAATGACAAGTGATCATGCAGGGAGTGGCTACATAAACCACAATGACAAGTGATCATTCAGGGAGTGGCTATATAAACCACAATGACAAGTGATCATGCAGGAAATGGCTACATAAACCACAATGACAAGTGATCATGCAGGGAGTGGGTAAATAAACCACAATGATAAGTGATCATGCAGGGAGTGGCTATATAAACCACAATGACAAGTGATCATGCAGGAAATGGCTACATAAACCACAATGACAAGTGATCATGCAGGGAGTGGCTACATAAACCACAATGACAAGTGATCCTGCAGGAAATAGCTACATAAACCATAATGAAAAGTTCACATCCAGAGACTGCCTATATAAACCACAATAACAAGTGAACACCCAGAGACTGGCTAGATAAGCCACAATAACAAGTGAATATCCAGAGACTGGCTAGATAAACCACAATAACAAGTGATCATGCAGGGAGTGGCTGCATAAACCATAATGAAAAGTTCACACCCAGAGACTGCCTATATAAACCACAATAACAAGTGAACACCCAGAGACTGGCTAGATAAGCCACAATAACAAGTGAACACCCAGAGACTGGCTAGATAAGCCACAATAACAAGTGAATATCCAGAAACTGGTTAGATAAACCACAATGACAAGTGATCATGCAGGGAGTGGCTGCATAAACCATAATGACAAGTGAACATACAGGAAGTGGCTACATAAACCATAATGACAAGTGAACATACAGGAATTGGCTACATAAACCACAATGACAAGTGAACATACAGAAACTGATTAGATAAACCACAATGACAAGTGATCATGCAGGGAGTGGCTACATAAACCATAATGACAAGTGAACAAACAGGAAATGGCTACATAAACCATAATGACAAGTTCACATCTAGAGACTGGCTAGATAAACCACAATGACAAGTGATCATAATTTAACTTAACTTAACTTTACGTCTTTATACTGGTTTAGAAGGCTCTGCAGAGTCTGTATATAACCAGTTTCACTTACATTACCTTGCTCTAAAAGCTATGCGCATCCAATTTATTCTTAAATGCATTTGTTGTCCCTGTCTCCAGTACTTCCTGTGGCAATGCATTCCAAACATTCACCCCTCTCTGACTAACAAAATATTTCCTAATATCTAATCTGGACCTCTCTTTAGTTAATTTGAATCTATGCACTCTTGTTCTTGTAGGTGGTAGCATTTTGAAGAAAAAAAATTGTTATAGTCTAATTTATCCGTTCTTTTGATTATCTTATAAACCTGTATTAAGTCACGTCGAATTCTTCTAATTCTAGACACTGTAGGCCGTATTTCTGAGTCTTTCTTCATAACTGTAATTCTGAAATCCCACTATCACCTTTGTTGCTCTTTTCTGTATCCATTCCAGCATGTTTATATCCCGTCTAAGAGAATGACCATACATGTACACAGTACTCCATTCTAGGTGTAACTAATGCTTTATACCGTTTGAATATCACTTCCTTGCTTCTATGTTTAATATTTCTTTTTATCACAGCAATTCTAGATGAATACCGTCTTGACCTGGACATTTATTCACTTTCAACACCTCCAATTAAAAAAAAAAAAAACCATTTCCTCGGTAATACAGATTGATCTTAATCCCGCTGTATCCATGTCTTTTTGAAAAATATCTACAGGCACTGGGATCTTAGAGCAGTCCCTTTTTGTCTAGACTGTGCCAAAGTAATGATTGAGTAGATTAACTGCTTCCCCATTCTCACTTATCAATTTTCTTGTGCTGTCTATGAGACTGCCTACTTTGTATTTCGTTTTTTGTTTATTTCTAACATAAGAAAATACGTTTTTACTATCAATTTTGATCCTCTGAGCAAGTTTTTTTCGAAGTCTATTTTTGCTGCTTTATTCACTTTCTGAGCTATGTTCTGCTTGTCCAAATATTTTAAATATGTTTCTTTTGATTTATCTGCCGCTATATATTTTATTCATGCTTTATTTTTAGCTCTTCTACATTTAACTATATCAACTTTTCACGCTTGGGGTTTACCCCTCTACATGCAGAGAATAGCCACAACGACTAATATATGAATGAATAAAACGTGAGGAAAATGATAGGTCATATAATTTAAATAATTGGATGGGTTGAAAGTGGATACATGTCCAGGTCAAGATGGTATCCATGATAATTTAAATTACTAGACCAACTAGCAAAACCATTGGCTATATTATGTTATCAATCACTTGCAAAAGGGATTGTTCAGAGAGATTGGAAAGATGCAGAAGGGATTCTCTTATTCAAAAAGGGAAAGAAATTGGATCCAGATAATTATAGACCGGTAAGTTTAACAAGCATAGTCTGTAAATTGTTAGTATCAATAATCCAAGAAAACATTGTAATGCATCTAGACAGGTTTAATCTAATCAGAAATAGTCAGCATGGGTTTACTAGAGGGAGATCGTGCTTAACAAATCTATTGGAATTCGTTGAGGAGTTTACTAAAATGATAGATAGCCAGTGGATGTTATGTATCTAGATTTTGGTAAGGCTTTTGATAGAGTACCTTTTCGAAGATTATTTAGAAAGTTAAAATCACATGGAATAAAACGCCAAACAAAAATTAATTACAATGCTATTCCGATGTACTAACGAAGTAGAACAGCAAGAAATTGCACTAATCATTCAGATAACTAATCTGAGAAGTGTCAGAAGCAATGAAAACTTAAGAATATGTTTTCCATGTACCATTTAGTAACACTTCATGTATTTTGACAATATCATTAGTTCTTGGCATAGTAGTCATGTTTATCTTCTCAATCTTTCTTAAAACAGGAGAGTTTATCTTCCTGTGCTTTGGTATGTACATGTGCTATTGTGTGAGGTCTGCACCGACGGAATATTCAGAAGGCAGGTTTATCACTGGCGCCATCTGTTATGAGGCAGTAATGTCCGCAATCTTCTATGTTCTTCGGTAAGTTTGTCAAATCAAGCATACATTTTTGTGTAAGATGATAGTAGTTGGTGCCATGTTTATCTGTAGCACTGGTTCTTGTTCTTATTCTTGTTCTTCGTCGTCGTCGCTACATTCCTCGTCTTTCGTTCTCAAACTCACGCTACCAATCCCTGAAAAGGATTTTGCAAGTAGCAGGATGTAATCCGGAGAATGGAATGCGCTGTATAGTAGTTTGCAGCTTGACTGCAATATTTGCACATTTCAGTCCAACACATCTATATGTATGACATTTTTAGGTACCGGGTTAGCCTTCCCTCTTCGACCTAAGTATTATGTTGTTGTTGAGCTCACACAATGAGTAAGTTAATTTTTGTGGGTGTTAAGTGACGGGTTTCAGTAGCTTTACTCAATCATCGATGAAGATGAACCGAGATCCTCCATGCGGGTATGCTTTGCCTGGTTACATCTGCGTGTCGGTCACTACTACAGGGATCACGTCAATCCCCCACCTCATTTGCCATGAAACAGCCTGTTTCCAGAAGAACTACGTGAAAGTGAGGTGGGGTGTTTATCAGTATATTTTGCCTGACCTTATTTATTGTCTTTCCGTGTCCATAGCACCATCGCATACGACAGAGATCAGTGTTTTGCCACACTGCCCGCTATGTCGTTTCCCTCTAGCAGTCCCTTCATCGTATATGGGTGTGACAGGTGTGGGCATTTCATCAGGTGTTCTTAGTCTGGTCCAAAACCGCATGCACATATATCGTCGTCGCTGTATCCCTATATCATCATGTTTTTCTCCATCAGGTGACCCCGGATCAAAGTCTATTTTAGATTCTCAGTATTGGATATGGTCTGTATGCAAAACTCTTAGAAAATGCAGGAGGAAGCAGACCCTTACATTAAATGCATGCTGAAGTCGGATGCACTGGACCGACAGGCGCAAAATACAAACCACAGTGCAAAGCACACCGCCTTGGCGAATTGACAAATAAGGCGAACGAAAAACAAAACAAACAAAAACCAAAACTGTCACCCTCTGCGGAACATAGATCTTCAACTGACACATGCTCCTATCTCGAACATCTGTCACGTTTGCCCCGACTTCCTCATGGTTTTCTCTGAACATAGATCTTCAACTGACACATGCTCCCATCTCGAACATCTGTTACGTCTGCCCCGCCTTCCTCGTGGTTTTCTCTTAACCTAGATCTTCAACTGACACATGCTCCCATCTTGAACATCTGTTACGTCTGCCCGGCCTTCCTCATGGTTTTCTTAATATTTCTTAGCCTAGTCTCTCTTTGGTAGCCTCCGTGTCTCTTACCTTTCAAATTCCAGAACGGTGACTGTGTCGCAATGTCGCTCACACAACTACAAATATTGTATATCCTAGTATTGATCACACAGGAAATGCCAGAAGATTAGAAATGCAATAACAATTATAATATGGAAAAAGAACGGTAGTAAATGAGACTGTACAAAATACAAAGGAATCTCGCTTTTGAGCCACACTGGCAATATATTTGATAAAAGCCTATAAAATATTACTCTACATCATCAAAGCACAACTCAACGACAGACAAATGGGTCATAGCCTATTTTAAACAGGCCGTCTGACCCCCCGGGAAAATTCCAATGAAACGTCACATTTTTAGGCCTACTAAATACAGACCATCAAAACTCATTGCTCTAAAGTTTATAATCCATCCACACATAGAAGTAAACAAATTCATGGTACAAAACACTACAAATCACCGTTGAAAGTGACCTTTTCACAGAATCCTGCCCTGAAACAAACTGCAAATTCATCTTTTTCTTTACTTTATTTACGTATACAAAAACCAGCGCTTCTAATGAAAACAGTCTTTTGAAATGATTAACCCTTGATAACAGTAAGTATTTTTGGAAATAAAATTTTTACCGTGTTTTACGAAATCTTTCCAGTTTCAAACCAAAGGACACTGGTTTTGAACAATTTTGTATTACCATCAAGCAGGGCGAAAACTTGCTCACTGGAAAAAAAAGGCCGCAAACGCCTTTCTTGAACACTATGCCAGAGCGAACCACATAGATGTCCCTGCAGATAGGCATACATACATTAATGAAGAGCAAAAGGGGCACGACAACATCAATATGGCACCAGATGAGCATATGATGGCAAAATCAACAATGAACGAAATGGAAGAGGCCATGAGAACATTAAAGAAAAGGAAATATCCCGGAAAAGACGGGATAACAAACGAAATGATGATGGGGCTGGGCCAAACAGCAAAGAGGAAACTGCTATCAGTCCTGAACCAAAGCTGGAAAAGGGGTATTGTACCCCAGGCATGGAAAGACGCAGTACTTGTACTAGTACCAAAGAAAGGAAAAGACAAAACAGATCCAAATGGATACAGGCCTATCAGCCTACTGAGCTGTGTCGGCAAACTGATGGAACGTATGATAAACACCAGACTGATGTGGCATATGGAGGAAAAACGCACACTAATTCCACAGCAAGCAGGCTTTAGACAGCACAGATTAACTGAGGATCAAGTCATCCTCATAGCCCAGGAAATAGAAGATGCCTACCAGGAACGGAAACACACAGTAGCAGTTTGGGTGGACCTGAAAAAGGCATTTGACAAAGTCTGGAAAGCTAAGAAGAAGTGAAGTTTGTGGGAAAATGTACAAGTGGATCAACCACTACCTCAAAAACAGAACGGCCAGAATTCAAGTACAAGGGCAAATGAGCAAAAAGGTGACACTTGAGCAGGGAGTACCCCAAGGGGGAGTACTGTCACCCACACTCTTCCTGGTGTATATAAATGACATTACAGAGAATATACCAAGAAGAGTCCATAGCTCAATGTTTGCAGACGATCTGGCTATGTGGATCTCTGAAAAGAATCTCACCATAACAAGAAATCGGATGCAGCAGGCCCTAACATCGCTGGAAGAGTGGGCGAACTCATGGCTGGTCAAAATAAACGAGGAAAAAACGACATGAACAATATTCTCACTATCAATCAAACCCCAAAACACCAAATTAAGTCTAAACGGCAAATACCTGCAGCCAAACGACAACCCAAACTACCTGGGAGTCACATTTGATCGACGCAGGGCATGGAAAAGTCAGATCGAGAGAAACTGAATGAGAGCCAGAGAAAGAATGGCAATCATGAGGAAACTTGCTGGCACAAGCTGGGGAGCAGACGAAAGTATACTAAAGAAACTGTACACTGGAAGAGTGAGACCAGTTCTCGAGTATGGCATTGCGGCATGGACAACAGCAGCAAAGGCAAACTTCGATAAAGTTAGCAAACTTCAAAACCAAGCCATGAGAGTTACAACAGGAGGCATGAAGTCAACGCCAATTGTAGAACTTGAAAAGATTACAAAACTGCAATCCATGACCGACAGAAGAGACTGCAGAGCCCAGCTGCAATCAGAGAAACTCAGAAGACTGACTGACCATCCAATGCACCAGAGACTAAACAATTTCGGAAATGGGAAACTAAAGCGAAGAAACTTTGCAGAAATAGCCAAAGCAAAGATGCACGAAAACCCCATGAACGCACTAACACCAAAGCCCATCCCTACTGTACGAAAACCTACCTGGAGGCAGCATATATTTCCAGAGGTGGTAGAAAATATACCAGGTATTGGAAACAAAAAACTGTCAGTCTGAAAAAGAAAGAAGAGATACTACCCTGAGTTACATAACGGAAAACTACCCAAGCATGGACTGGACCCATGCATACATCGACGGTTCCGTAACAAATACAACACAGAACGGAGGGGCAGGAGCATTTCTGAACCTACCAAATGGCAGAAAAATAACACTGTCATTCGCTACTGGAAAATACACAAGCAATTTCAGAGCGGAGGCAGAGACACTGAGGGCGGCAGTGGAAGAAATGGTGACAGGTAAAAGGAATGAAATCCACATAGTCCTGCTTACAGATGCTCTGGCCGTAGTCACATCACTAAAAAGCCAGAAAAATACGGAACTTAATGATTTAAGAGCAGTACCCTGTCAACTATACCAGTAGGCCGCACCAAAAAGGGTAGTGGTGCAGTGGGTTCCATGTCACTGCAACATCCAAGGCAACGAGGAGGCAGACAGACTGGCAAAAGAACGTGCAAAACTACCACAACCCGATACTAGTATGACATACGAAAAGTCAAAACGGCTTATTAGATCTAGATACATGACCAAATGAGAAACCGAACAAACTGGCTACACCAAAAACGATGCCTATTACCAGTTGAACAGAAGAGAGCAGGTCGTGGTCTTCAGACTTTGCACTGGCCACAATAGACTGAGGTACCACCTATTCAACAAATTGAAGATAGGTGGCACCGACGAATGCCCGTGTGGTACCGGGAAAATGACCGCTGAGCATTTGCTGCAAAACTGCCCGATATACGGGGATCAGAGAGAGCAGATATGGCCATCACCAGTGGCAATACTAGACAAGCTCTATGGCAGTGTCAACAGCCTCAGGATGACGGCTGCTTTTTTCGAAAAAATAATGGTTACTGTCTGACTACGTACGATGAAGAAGAACAATTTTGTCAGTCCTCGGTGCGTTCAATTTGTTATTATAAATTGTGTCCGCGAGTGTATAGGCGTAGGAGAACTAATTGGGAATCAAGATGCTCAGTAGTGCATATCCTGCAGCTCTCAGCGACCCATATCTGACTGCTAGTATCAGGGTCAGTGAGCTAGAGCTGCCAAGACCCTTCTACACTTTTACGCGGTGATCTTGGATAACAGGCTGCAACTGAGAAGACTGGCTAAGGAGAAGGGATCGAAGAGGGAATGCTAATCTGGTACTCAAAAAGATATGATGAACACGGATGTGTCGGGCCGAAAAGTGTAAATAGCACAATCAAGCTGTAAACTGCAACACAACACATTCCGTTCTCCGGACTTCATCCTTCTAGTTTGCAAAGCCCTTTTCATGGCTCTGTAGCGGGAGATTGAGAACGAAGAAGAAGAGGAACTAATTGGTGTTTAACGCTCACGACTACAATGAATCTGAAAGCCTAGTTCTTTACACTCCAAACAATTCCATTGAAGATGTATAAATATTTGTGTACATAGACTAGGCGTTGTGAACTGTATCGGAATATATTAATCCCTATTAAGAGAACTATTCACTCTCTGGATTAAAACAAATGGTCATTTGATCGATTTCTCCATCCATATATAAGTGTGTTCCATCAATACTAGTGCGCAAGGAAGAAAGAAAATGGTAGATATTTTTGACAGGGATGTTATTAAAAGAGAAATTCGTAGAATGTTCGATTCCAAAGAAATAGTGACACTAAGGAAACTGAATTCTCGTCCGAGAACACATAGTGGCGTTATTGTATCGACATCTGCGTTTTGGAGAACTGTAAGTGGCATAGGCTTTGCCAGCAGAAAGTATGTTAGCGAGAGAAATGTCATCTGTGCGAATCCGCATAAAGTATCCATGAGAAGCAAGTGTTTACGTGAAGCACACAATATGCGTTAACAATGTTATGAAACTGTGTATGTTGATGAAACTTGGATAAATGCACAAGTGACATGGAATGGCAGTCAGCGTATGGGACGATTAAAAGATTAGTACCAAGTGGCAAATGACAACGCTTGATAATAGCACATGCATGTAGCAGGCATAATGGGCTAGTGAAAAATGTCGAATGTGTATTTCCTTCAAAGTAGATGGACAATTGGAACTATCATACCGACATGATTAGTAAGACTTTTGGAGAGTGGATTGAAAAAAAGAGGGATTTCCGTCCTTAGATAATTGATAATGAACAATGCATCATACCACAAATCGGGATTTAGATGCTGAGCAGCGCATGAGCTGCAGCACTCAGCGACCCATAGCTCACTGCTAGCGTCAGGGCCAGCGGACCAGAGCTGACAAGACTCTTCTACACCTCCACGCGGTGATCCTGGATAACAGGCTGCAACAGGGCAGACTGTCTAAGGAGCAGGGATCGAAGAGGGAATGCTAACCCAGTACTTAAAAAATGCTTGCTGAAGTCCGATGTGTTTGACCGAAAGGTTCAAATATCGCAGTCAATCTGTAAACTATGACACAACGCATTCCGTTCTCTGGACTACATTCTGCTACTTAAGCCCTTTTCAGGGTTTGGTAGCGGGAGATTGAGAACGAACAAAGCCAAAGCCATACCACAGTGACACGAGAAGACAAAATCCTGACATCCTTCAGTACAAAAAGATGCAATAAGAATGTGGCTCACAAAGAACACATACCATTAAACGAGACGTATCTAAATGCTAAATCACTTATCTTTGTCAAGCAATCATGAAAGTAAAAGATATTTCATATATACAAGTTAATTCAAGAGCATGGTCATATATGTTTGAGAATGCCACTTTGCCATCCACACTTAAACCCAATTAAACTCATTTGGACAAAAGTTAAAGAGCTGGTAATTGCTGAAAATAAAACGTTCAAACAATGCGATATGAAAGAACTGACATATGCAAATATAGACACAGATTATTGGGCTAAATGTGAGGTCCATGTCTTGAAATAAGAAGAGGGCTATTGGAAAAAAATATAGACTGTCGTTCGTTCTTCTGAGAGTAGTCATCAATTTGTTGGAATCGTCCGACTCTGATTAAGTGACCAATTAACTTACATGTATGTTTTTCGAGAAATAACATTTTCCAACTCCTTGACAAAACGGTTCTTTTCATGGCTACACCAAGCAGCTAGAAGATGGATCTCAGAACTGAATTATAACCATTTATTGTTTGCTCCAGCATTTATTTATAAACCTGGACCAATCCATCTGAAGCATGTACTTAACAGCCAAAACACAACTACAGACTTCATGAGCATACTTCAAACCATCTCAATCCCCAAACAAGAAAGACTTCCACGTAATACAATATAACAACGGTTGCTGTTTAAAAAAACAGATCTAGTCTTACAGTGGGTTCCCGCCCACTGTGAAATCATTGGAAGCGAGAATGCAGATGAACTCTCAAAAGCCGGTAATGTGCACACAGACTCGCCATCCACAGAGCTGTAGAGAAGTGAAGACACTGATCGAACGACCCATGAGGACAATGTGAAGAGACCAGCATAACAAATACAATTTAGAAAATGACAGCATAGACAAGCTTGGCAGAGATGGGTAGACAAATATCTTTATACTCAGAACGGGATATTGCAGACTCAAAGCCCACCTCCACGGAATGGGTCTTAGAGACACAGCCACGCGCGATTGCGGAGCACCCACGCAAACACCATATCCTGTAGACTACCCCACTTATGCAGATCAAAGAGAGGCAGTCTGGCCCCTGTGTGAGACAAGCGAAGACCTGGAACGCAATCTCCTTCGTTAATCTCGCCGAGCTAGAAGTGTATCATCAGTTGATCGATGAAAAGAAGAAAAAGAGGAAGATGACGAAAAATAATAACAATAATAATTAGTGTTAATGTACTAAAATAGCCTAAATTAAAGTATGACATTTATATAGCACAAATTCTCCCTAGTGAGAAAACACACACCTGTGGCTACTATTGTCAATCAGCATCTGTAGTTAAACTCAAGCTTGATTTACCCATTTGTTCCACAGACATTTGTGGTGGTATGAAATGCATCCTGACCACCTGTTCCTTATGTTCTTTCTGAGATGTCAGCTCACAGTCACTATTGTATTAATCATCATATTGGGTCCCAAGGTAATGTTGTTAACGATGGTGTTGTACATGGTTGCTACTATTGAAGTAGAATGAGATGAAAATACATTTTTGTAGCACCAGTTTGATAAATACTTACATTTGCCTTCAGCACTGTTGTTTTCTCAAAGTCTGAGCCTTCAAACTGCAGGTAAGTTAGAGAACTCTGATTCTATTGACAAATATGATCATTTGTATAACCGTGTACTTCCCATATTTTCGACATTTTGAGGCTGGAGTGTCTGGTATATTTCTTCCTACCCCAGGCAGAAACCAAAAAATGAACTATCCTGACACTAAGCAATTAAGAATGTGTATTATCAACGCTCCATTGTACCGAATTTAAGGTAGATTTCACGGTATTAATTCCCCAACACCAAGTGTCTGCTTATTAGGTCGGGTTCTCCTTGGTTTTAGACCTGTAACTAAATGTTAAAGACAATTGGATCGTCACATCCTGGTCACTGGGCCTTTATGATTGACTTCGGTTGTCAATATGCAGGAAGCGCTGGTTCTCGTATCCCAGGTCTGTTCAGTACGGTGCTGGCTCCTTCCTAACCACAGAGGGTGTAAATAGTTCTGCTACAAGTAGCTAACATCGCACTGGTTGACCTTTTCATTAAGAAAAATATCACTAGGTCTTTTGTGAGGCAGGGAGACACTGTGTCCGTCTGTATCATAGACTTGGCCTCACGTAACCGAGTGACACTACATCTGTCTACTCACCGTACATGGGTACTGACTCTGTTAGAGTTGATGAAAACAAGATAGCAGGGAAGAGAGACAGCCACGTCAGCAAAGAAGGGAGGTAGCTACCTCAGTAAGGAATGGCGGTAACTACCCCACAAAGGAAGGGGGTAGCCACCATGGCATCGAAGAAAGGTAGCTATCCTAAAAAGGAATCGATGTAGCTAGCTTCCGATGGAAAGGTGGGTAGCCACCACAGCAAGGAAGATTAGCCACCTCAGAAATAAAGGAAAGTAACCACCCCTGCAAGGATGGAATGTAGCTACCCTACCTCACAAAATCTTAAACATTGTATGAGGAAGTTTTTAACATTTCATCTTCGACAACAAAGTCTGCTATGGGGTAACTTTTTCAACAGTATCCTGCAGGCAAAATGAATTAATACTGATGTCTAAAGTAAAGTAAAATAAAGTAACCCATAGCATTAGTACCGTAGATATCCACTGATGTCTACATTTTGAGATATTGGTATACTTGAATGATTCTACTAATAATGTGCATCAGTATAAATGGACTAATAAATACTTTCTAAGATGGTATTAAGATTTAAAAAGATCTAATACATTAATAGTCAAAGGACCGGATATTTTTGGGTCTGAGCACAAAGAAACAATCAAGAGGGAAACGAGGAGGTCGAGGGAGGAGTAAATGCGACAGTCAGGGTGAATCGCGCAAGCTGAAACCCTGCGGACGAGGACATGGAGGAATGCATAATGTTGAGAGCTATATAAAGGGTCAGCTTCCCTATCAGGCCACCTGGATGGGTATGTGCTTTATAGCTATCTGCAGGATGTTGGTTGTTAGGTTATGGTTGAATACGTCTACGTTATCTGAGATTAAGTCTTCTCTTGTGAGTCTGAGCAGATCTTCTTGGAATCCGTTCCAGTCTGCCTTATGGTAGTTGAAATAGGGTCTGATTGATCCAGTGTTTCGTATGTATTTTTCTTTTAAATAAATTGCTATGGGCAGGTGGTCTGATCCTACATTATCCAGAACTTCCCATTTGATGGTTGCTAAGTTTGGCGTCATTATTGTGATGTCTATAGCCGTATCTGATCCATTTGGATTGTTATTTATTCTGGTCATTGACCCATCGTTTATTATTATTAGATTGTTTTCTTCGCAGAAGGTCATTATTTGTTTCCCTGCCGTGTCTATGGCGCTTCCTCCACATGCTGGATGATGTTCGTTGAAATCCCCTACTATGATTGTTCTATTGTTTATTTGTGCTTTGATTTTTTCCATGTCATTTGTGGTGAATTTTCCTCTTGGGTTGTATATGTTTATTATTGTGATGCTCGCTGGGCAATGCGACATTATTGCCAAGAAGACACGAGCACGATTTTAACACTGACCCGTCCAGACAGAAAATCAGAACACGTGACAGCGTGGAATGTGAGAACATTAAAACAGGTGGGCAAACTGAACAAACGCTCACATGAAATGCATAGGTATAGATGGGACGTACTAGGTGTTTGCGAGACAAGATGGACTTGTTTTGGAGAGACGAGCACAGCGGAAGGTCATATATTCTACCATAGTGCGATGGAAAGTACTCATCATCATGGTGTAAATATTCCATATCCAGTAGATTCATAACTATAAGATTAAAGGCATCGCCCTTTAACATAACGGTGACACAGAAATATGCCCCCACAACAGACTACGAGAAAACCACAACAGCCGGAGCGGAAAAATACAGAGCTATAAACAAGACTATAAGAAAGAACATGGCGAGAGCAAATGGGGAGGGGATAATAGACCAGTGCACAAAAATTCAAGACTGCATTGTCAAGAACAATGATAGAACAGCTTACCAACTAGTTAGAAACTTGATAAAGAATTTCAAGCCCACAATAAGAACAATTCATGATGAGGCAGGGAATACCATGACTGCGGAAAAGGATATCATGCAGTGATGGACGAAATATTGCTCCC
The DNA here is from genome assembly GCA_036924085.1 of Ariolimax columbianus. Classification (NCBI taxonomy): domain Eukaryota; kingdom Metazoa; phylum Mollusca; class Gastropoda; order Stylommatophora; family Arionidae; genus Ariolimax; species Ariolimax columbianus. The sequence goes on along the minus strand of JAVGWX010000004.1, from coordinate 18,181,062 downwards.
AGCTGTACAATATGAAGTCCCCTAGGGTTCCTAGAGATGTAACCCCAGGAGACCAACAAGAAGAGGAAGATAACTTTATCATCATGCGTGCAGAAGTTGAGATGACGGTTAGATCTCTTAAAAATTGTAAAACGTCTGGAGGGGGTTCCATACCAGGCGAAATACCAATTCTTGGAGGGACAGTGGGGATAGATTTTCTAGCAAAAATCTGTAACATGATATGGCAGACGGGAGAATGGCCCACAAGCTGGACACAATCATTGATCATAGTGATACCAAAGAAGGCTAACCTCCAACAGTGTCAGAACTACAGAACCATCAGTCTGATTAGCCACGCCTGTAAACTTATGCTCAATGTTATCTCTAACAGACTGCAGCCACGAGCAGAAGAAATTGTTACGGAGGAACAAGCAGGTTTCAGAGCTGGTCGAAGCACAATAGAACACATTTTTAACCTGCGCTTGATCAGTGAAAAATACACTCAGCACAAACATAAATTGTACCAGGCCTTCATTGACTTTAAAAAGGCGTTTGACAGGGTGGGATATGAGGCCCTATAGGAAACTCTGCGCGAGTACAAGATAGGATGGCGGCTCATCCACGTCATTGAGAGACTATACTCCGATGCCAGCAGTGCAGTTTACCTCAAAGGGAGCACAGATGAATGGTTCCGCACAACATTTGACGTGCGTCACGGGTGTCTCCTCACTCCGACACTTTTCAACGTTTTTCTAGAACGCATTGTATCAGAAGCATTGGATGAACACGTAGGGACGGTCAGTATAGGTGGACGGTCAGTATAAGTGGACGCATACTCACCAACCTCCACTTTGCCGACGACATTACCGGTCTGGCTGAAAATGAACCTAAACTTTCAAGGCTAGTTGCAAACCTGGGCAGTGCTGCTCAGAAATTTTGGATGGAAATCAGTGCAAGCGTAAGATAATGGTCAACGCTCCAGAGGGTATTTTAAACCCGATTATGATCAAAGATGAACGTCTGGAAAGTGTTACGCGGTTCAAATATCTAGGAATACAAATGAATGCGGAGGAGTCTAGAGCGGAGATCCAGTCAAGAACAGCGATAGCCATTGCCGTCCTGACCAGACTGCGAATAATCTGGAAATACAAGAACATTAGCCTTAAATCGAAGTTGACTTTAATGTATACAATGGTCACCTCGGTATACCTCTACGCGTGTGAAGACTTGGACTCTGACGGCCGCACTAGAACGTAAAATTTGCTCAATGGAAACGCGATGCGTGCGAAGAATTCTTAGCATTTAATATCTGAATCTCGTTACAAAAGAAAGTGTTCTTTAAATTGTTTTGAAGGAGTTAGACCAATATAAAAACCTACTGACTATAGTAAAATACACGAAAGTTGACATGGTATGGATATATATCACGATCGGTGGGGCTGACCAAGACCGTCCTGCAAGGCACTATGTCTGGAAAGCGTGGAAGATGGAGACGAAAAAAGAGATGAGAGGACAATATAAAAGAGTGGACTGGAAGGTCTATGGCTAAAACTAATACCCTGGCGAAAAATAGAGACGTATGGCGTGAACTGGTTCGACAAACTACAATAACGTTGCCTAAAGACCTTTTATGTTATTGGACATGATGATGATGAGGATCGGATATCACGTGGCAAGTTTATACTTTTTATATTTGACATTTCTGTAATTTCTATCATTGTCAGCCATAACCAAAACAGCATCTACTTTTTATTTCCTTTGGCACAATCGCACTCACAATTTAGCACATGCAATTTCGAGCATACTAAAAAATATAGCCATGGAGAGTACCATGTTGAAGTTGGAGGACATTTTGGCATATGCTGCTAAATTTTTAAAAAAAAGAGTTTCCAAGTTTAGTGCACGAATAGAGGAATATCATTGCTTAGCTTTACCGGAAAGATATTATGTAAAATACTAGACAAATAGACTTTGCCCAAGAACGTTATGGAGTAACAAAACTTTTAACCAATCAATGTAAAAGTCTTTATGTGAATAGCAAATGTACATTAAGAACAAACGCAGGGTATTCTGAAAACTGTTATATTGGGCCCAGTGTACGGCAATTTTGGGAACTATTCCCTTTACTGTTTATCAGATAGTATGACGCAATATGTAAGAAAGCCATCAATAATTGATGAGGGAACCAACCTCAGTGATCACTTAAATGAATTCCTCTTTACTGACTTTACTGATGACCAAGCAGTAATAGCAACCTAAGAAAAACAACTCCAGGAACATATCAACAATCTTGATGAGGCCTGTACGGATTACGGTATGAAAATCAACGTAGAGAAAATCAAAGTTATGACGATTGCAAGAGAAGAAAGAAAAACAAATATATTTATTAAAAACCAACAAGTATAAACAGGCGAAACATTTCACGTATTTGAGTAATATAATCTCAGTGAATGGCAAAGGAGTCACTTCTTCTTCTTCTTCTTCTTCGTACGCTGTCAGACGTCAACTTGAATTTGTTAGAAGAAAGCAGCTGTCATCCTAAGGTTGTCGACACTGACATAGAGCTTGTCTATTGTTGGCACTGGTGATGGCAACGAGTGCTTTCTTTGGTCTTCGTATGTCGGGCAATATTTTCAGCAGATGTTCAGCGGTCATTTTCCCTGTACCACAGGTGCATTCGTCAGTGCCACGTATCTTGAGTTTATTGAATAGATGGTACTTCAGTCTGTTGTGGCCTGTGCGGATTTTGAAGACCCCGACCTGCTCTCTTCTGTTCAACTGGTAATAGGCATCATTTGTGTATGTAGCCAGTATACTCTGTTTCCCATTTGGCCTTGTATCTGGCGCTAATAAACCTTTTGGACTCTTCGTAGGTCACACTAGAATCGGGCTGTGGTAATCTTGCAGCTTCTTTTGCCAGTATGTCTGCCTCCTCGTTGCCTTGAATGTTACAGTGGGATGGAACCCACTGTACCACTACTCTTTTTTGGTGCGGACTGCTGGCATAGTTGACAGAGTACTACTCTTAAATCATTAAGTTCTGTATTTTTCTGGCTTTTTATTGCTGTAACCACGGACAGGGCATTTGTAAACAGGACTATCTGGCTATCATTGCTTTCTCCTGTCAGCATTGCTTGTACTGTAGCCTTCAATGCCTCTGCCTCCGCTCTAAAATTGCATGATAATTTTCCAGTTGCTACTGACAGTGTTATTTTTCTACCGTTTGTTAGGCTCAGGAATACCCATCCCCCTCCATTCTGTGTTGTGTTTGTTGCACAACTGTCGGTGTATGCATGGGTCCAGTCCATGCTTGGGTAGTTTTTCTCTATGCCCCTCAGGGTTATGTCTCTTCTTTCTTTTTCAGTCTGGATGTTCTTGTTTCCAATACCTGGTATATTTTCTAACACCTCTGGAACGATATGCTGCTTCCAGGTGGGTTTGCGTACAGTAGGGATAGGCTTTGGTGTTCATAGGGTCTTCGCTCAACTTTGCTTTGGCTATTTCTGCAACGTTTCTCCGCTTTAGTTTCCATTTTCCAAATCTATTTAGTCTCTGATGCATTGGATGGTCTGTCAGTCTTCTTAGTTTCTCTGCTTGCTGCTGCGCTCTGCTGTCGCTTCTATCGGTCATGGATTGCAGATTTGTAATTTTTTCAAGTTCTACAATTGGCGTTGACTTCATGCCTCCTGTTATAACTCTCATCGCTTGGTTTTGAAGTTTGCTAATTTTATGAAAGTTCGCCTTCGCTGCTGTTGTCCATGCCGCAATGCCATACTCGAGAACTGGTCTCACGCTTCCAGCGTACAGTTTCTTCAGTATTCTTTCGTCTGCTTCCCAGCTTGTGCCAGCAAGTTTCCTCATGATTGCCATTCTTTGTCTTGCTCTCATTCGGTTTTTCTCGATCTGACTTTTCCATGTCATGCGCCGATCAAATGTGAAAAGGAGTCACTTAAATCCAACACAGATGTAATAAAGCAAGTCAAAGCATTGGGCAAATGTTCCTGACATTACAATGTAAACACGTTACAATGGATACAAAAAGAACACTATACAACATGATATTTCTACCCACATTGTGCTAATAGTGCCAACGTTGGACATTAACAGGCAAAGATAAAAGAGACATTGTAACAACATAGATAAAATGTCTTCACAGAATGCTTTGAGCAACAATAATGGATATAATCAGAAACGAAGATATTAGGAAACAAGTAGGTACAACACCAGTGGTAGAGCTCATCAAGAGACAGCAAGTCAAATGGTCCCATCTCGTCACATGTCCAACACCAGATGGTATCCATCAGAAGTAGTAAAGATTCTCGTGTACGAAGCATATACTTCGCCCAGGTCAAGAAACCTCTTCATAACCTAACACTGAAAGGCACAAGCAGGACACAAGCAAAAAGAAGAAAAAAGAAGGACACGAATATGCAACTAACTTTACGTAGAACTAGATGTTTCATTTCTAAAAATGCAATACGCCTATAACCGTTACCGTTATACACAAATTAACAGACTGCATTAAATATATATATATATATATATATATATATATATATATATATATATATATATATATATATATATGCCATTTTTCAGACGTTCGTTTAATCGTAAAATATAAAAGAAGATGCTGGCAATGAAACCGAAATTAAGAACATGGACTATTGGCAATATAGACTTCAAACAAAAAGAAAAACAGACGTTGCTAACCTCAAATAAAAATGGGATAAAACTGAAGAAACGAATCCTCATTACTCATGGTCTAATTGCATTGAGGGATAAAACATAGTAGAAAAAAGCTTTCAAGCGTTTGCAATATAGTGCTACCGTAGAATGCAAAAATTGAGTTGGACAAAAGGCAGATCCAATGACAATGTCCTAACTGAGGTAGGATTACAAAGACAATTTTTGCTTATAGTTCAAGACTGATCATTTCGTTGGCTGAGACACAATATGATACATGAAAGTCTTCTGCCAAATATTTTAGGGGGCATAAATATTGTGTTGTTTTTTTGTCGTTGGCAAAATTAAGAGACATGCTCAGATAACGTTATAGGCAGTTTCATAGCTAACGACCAGGACAAATGGGAAATAGAGCATAATGGCTACACAAAAAAATGATGCTTATTCGCAGTTCAAAAGAAGAGAGCAGGTGGTGGTCTTGAGGATGCGCACAGGCCACAACCGACTGAGGTACCATATATTCAATAGATTGAAGATTATTGCTACTGACGAATGCATCTGTAGTATTGGGAAAACATCTGCTGCAAAATTGCCCGACATATGAGGACCAGAGAAAGCATTTGTAGTCATCACCAGTATCAACACTAGACCAGTAGACGAGCTGTAAAGCAGTTTCGACAGCCTAAGAATAATCGCTGCTTTCTTTGAACAAGTTGAATGTAAGTCGACCTCTGAGCGTTCGAAGAAGAAGTAGAAGAACCGATAAGCCAGATGATGATAGTGATGCGTACATTATTTTTTAAAAAGACTTGCGTCTATGAATATAACCGTTAAAAAAATAATAGATTGCACCAAGAATCAAATGTGTATTCAGAATTAACATTTTTTCAGGCGTTTAGTTTGATTTAGCAATAACAAGAAAATCTGGCCACGTGTCCTGTTCTTTCAACAGCAGACGTAAGTTGTCCTTTGAATAAACATTAAATCTAGATAAGCGATTTAAGAATGAAACCTACACATCATTTCATACATCACCAGTTATCATTCTAATACTAACAACAAATACGGATATTGTTGAATGCCCAAAAATAGTTCTATAAATCTAATAGTGCACGCTAACATCGACTTTAACCAATGAGACTGAGTATCAGTATGTATAATTTCTAGCTGAACGAAGGAACTGTTCACCTTTGCGGACTTTAGTTTAGTGCCTTTGCTCTGTTCAATCATTTCTATACCAGGCGTTGTCCCAATAAAAAAAAAAACAAAAAAAACAAACAACATATCAAACAGAGTGGAATGTTAAAATGACAGGACCTATGTAATCCTTATTCTGATGTCATGATGGAAGAATTTAAAAAGCTACCAGGAAATGGAACATTTTTGATCAATGGAGAAAGAATATAATATAATGTGTACCATCAAATTGGCAGATCACCAAGCCATCATTGACATCATAAAAGGAGCAGAATTAATTACAAAAGCTATTTACCAGGATTAACGACGCAGTGAAGCATATGATAAGCTGAGCTAAATAAGTCTGAAGAGGACATTGACGTGATATGATCTAGCAACTCCAATACCAGTCTCATTACTGATTTGATGAATTATTATTTATTGTGTGCCATTGTCTGGCATTTTCGAATTACATAAGTAAATCATTTACTAAATGGTATTTATGTACACACCACACACACATTCACCACACATTGCGCACACACATTCAACACACACATTCAACACACACATCCACACACACACACCACACACACAACACATCATCCATACACATACCACACCCACGCACATACATATATCTAATTCAAAATAAAAACAAAAATAATCTTAAATATTATATTTCAGAGTGGCACACAAAATACATGCGCTTTGAAATTATAATATTTTTTTATATTTTTAGACTACAAAATGGTACGTCTTCAGGCACGCTGACTGGGCAAAATAATGTTTAGCAGCAACAATATGCCATGTAAACACATGTAAGTAAATGATTAATTAAATGTTCTTTAAGAATTTGTGCCGTCACATTTGCAGATCCATCGTTGAAGGAACAGAGAATTAACTACCAAAGTTATGCATCATTATCAGCAACACAGTCTAGTATGTGGGATCAATGAAGAGTATTAATTTAAAACTAGTAATAACCACGACCCCAAAATAGTCACATGAATTTGAAGAGGTGAAGATATCAGCAGAGGGTAATGGCATTGTCAGATGACTGTTGATCAGGAATTATCACTTATTGTGTGTGAGATTGTCTATCATTGTAATTAGGTATTAAGTTTCTATTTAATAACTTCAAATAATTATGTTTGTAGAGCCACATCTTGCGACACGAGAATATGAAACATGATGATAGAGTTCTACAATTGAAAATACTGAAACGCAACATTCAAGGGAAAGGACCGAAAAGTCCAACAATAAAAGTCCGTCAGTCATTTCCATGGTTGAAAAGTCCTCTACTCTATTGCATTAAGTAAGTTCATATTGAATTAAAATTAAATCTATGTATGCTATTTACATGTGTGGTCTACAAATTAAACGTCAACAGTTATCATTCCATATCAATTGAAATATAGGATGTTGTTGTAACTTTACTTAACGTCTTTATACTGGTTTAGAAGACTCTGCAGAGTCTGTATACAACCAGTTCCATTTGCATCACTTTCCTCTAGAAGCTGTACGCATCCAATCTGTTCTTAAATGCATTGACCGCTTATTGTGTGAGATTTTTCATCATTGGCCAACACTCACTCTCTTCCCTTTACCTTCTCACATAAACCATGAGCACGGACATCTCATCCTCCACAGAGATACTATATCATCTCTTTATCAAGATATCAGAAAAACATACCACTCCTAAACATGGCTATAGGTTTTAGAAAGGCTTTTAATGCAATAGACCAAAATGCTATTGAAAAATGTTTAGATATCATGAAATGCTAGATAAATTTACAAAAATTGAACAAGGTATATATTTCTTCTTTTTCTTCTTCATCATCATCTTCTTCTTCTTCTTCTGCATTTGTTCTCAATCTTCAGCTACCAGAAGGTTTCATGTAGAATAATCCAAATATTTAAATTGTTTTTTAAAATTTAGAGGTCAAGCTGCTGCCAGACAGGGATATCTACTGTGTTTCAGCAATCTTTCTTGTGATCATAAATCCATGATGTGACAAACAACACAGGAAAGAAAAACAAGAATGAAATAGATATTTAGTAGGCAACTGGAATACTTCAATTTTACATATATATGTATGCTGACACATATGCATCAAGACATACAGGCAAAGATGCACAGACTAACATATGAAGCAGAAGGGAAGTTGCAGATTACTGTGAACAAAATAAAAGAAAAGAGAATAAATAACAAACAAAGAGACCCAATAAAAACCAGTTTTCAGATAATTGAATAAGTGCAATATTTTTACATACCTAGGAATTAACCTTGATAAAGACGAAGGAACAGACCAAGGTGTTAACGACAAGATCAACAAGGGCATATTTGTTTTCAACTCTCTTCACCCGAAATGGAACTTGACCTTATTCTCAGTTTAATGCGAATGTAAAGAAGGTACTGCTATATAGCTCTGAGACATTATTTGACTAACATTGTCATATTCACACTGCCAATTTTTTCAAACAAGTTTCTTTGTCGCACACTTCATGTTACATGCCCATAGGTAATTGCTAACACATACTTTTCTGAAAAGAACACGGCAACAACAAACACAGCAAGGAATTCTGAAAGGTCGGGGGGGGTTGGAGACTTTCATAAAGACATCGCTTTTAAAGCTCTTTTCACTCACTCCCAAAGCCTGACAATGACCTCACGATCCTTAGTAATGATAAAATAATCGGAAAACATTTACACCAGGTATTTTGAAAAGATATTGAGAGTGACCCAGGCCTCCCTTGAGCGATGCTTAATTAATCGGAATCACTCTTTGGAACCAATGTATGCAAGGGCTCCACAATTCTTGCATAAGATGATTGGTCCTTGTGAATGATGTGGTAATCCATGCAGACAAGGCAAAACATAGATGGACAGGCAACATGTTATGACAATGGTCGATGGATAACAGCGACTGCAGTTTGATACCCCCGAGGTCAATAGAGACTGCGGGGAAGACCTCTAATGCGTTGGTAAGATTCCCTTGCTGTACGCTTCAACATCCGTAATGCCTCTGGAGGTGTACTTACCACGCACTGGAATTCCATGGCCCAAGACAAGGTCTGCTGGAGATGAAGTTGGGACCAGCAGCTACACTGAGGAACGGATCATCAAGATCTAAAAAGATAGTCACCAGAAACATAATGTACCATCTCAACACGTTCTACCTGACACCTTTGTTTCTACCTGACACCCTTGGTAGTTACGAACAAACTAAGGAGACCCAGGATAATGCTGGGACATTGGGGATAGTGTGGAATCAACACATTGCTGGTGACCTGTATATCAGCTACTTTGATGCAGAGAACAATTACTCTGCTCGGAATCTTGGATATGTCCATTTCAGTTTTAGATTTTCCAAATGATTTCGAACATTGTTTCATACCAATATTTCCTCAGTTATTTCATTTCTCATTGTCATGTACAAAAACAGTTGCTACATACCAATCTACCATTGTTGGAGTTTTGAAAATATTTTCCTTTTTTACAATTTTCAATTTGAATCTCAGAATAAGACTTTGTGTCCAACATGGTGTCACACCTTGCACAAAACTGGTTAGAAATATGTGTATGAATGTGAAATTCAAAGAATTTTAGACTCCAGGATGTGTTTTCTATAGCGATAAACAGTTTGGGGAAATTGGCCCAAATTAGAAAATTTATGGCTCGGAAGCTACTATGAACATTTTTCGGGCAAGTTTTTAACCTATGTGCAGAGCATAACTTAATTTTCAGCAACGCTTTCTATAAACACTAGAAGTCAAATACTCATGTGGTATAGATGGAACAACACAAAACAGGCGTCTCAAATAGAAACAGACTAACAAGAAAGGGAAAGACACACGAGATGGTGTAATGGAAAAGTAAAAAGTTCCATTCAAGAAAAGAAAAAAGGTCACAAATGATAGAAATAAAATACCAAGGAAGTTTACAAAGCTTACAGACAAGTTACAACAGACAGCAAAAAAAACCATTGAAAATTGAAAAAATATGATTCATGAACAAAATATGGAGAGCAAGTAGCAAATTTATATACTGCATCACCTATAAATTTTTACCAAAGCAATGAGAGAGAGAGGAAAAATTAAATCCATCCATAATTACCATCAATAACTTCAAGGAACCACAGGACATAAGAAACTGATGGAAAGAATACTTTAGCAAGCTGCTAAATCTAGGACAGTATGAACCAGCACAGCACCAGATGGAGAATGAAACACGGTGCGGCATAACTATATTGAAATCAGAAGATGAAGCAGCCCTGAGAGATAGGACGACAAGATGGTACTGATAGATTTGCAGCAAGAGATCATTGTTCCTGTCTGGGAAAATAAAGCCAACAAGTGAGAGTGCAAAACATATAGGAGAATCTCTTTTCTAATCCACATAGACAAGATATATGCAAAGATAATAGGAAGAAGAGCAAGGACCAATTCTGGAACTCAAACTAGAAAATAATCAGTTCGGGTTCTGGAAAGGAAAGAGCTGAATCTACACAAAATTTACATTGACACAAATTTGTGAATGGTCTATAGAATGCATGGTAACAACAGTCTTATATTCATAGATCAAGAAAAGGTGTTTGATAGTCAAAAGCAGATTTATAGGAGATCCTAACTGATTATGGACTGCAAGGTCCCCTTTTTAGTAACATCAAAGCCCTATATCAGGACAGCCAGAGTGCAGTAAGAACAACATAAGGAATGTCGGAGTGGTTTCCTATTTCATCGAGCGTCAGACAGGGTTGTGTTCTCTCACCACTCTTTGTTATTTATATTAATTTTTCTTCCTGAAAGCAAATGCAGAACAGGAAAGTACTAATGAAATGGTCTTCGCAAATGACCAATGTTTGATCAATCCAAATAAACATAACCTGCAACATCATTTTGACTCACTGTACTTAAACTGTAATAAGTGCAACATGAATATCAGCACATCAAAATCAGAGACAATGAGAAAGGTAGAAAGCACACTGCACTTTATATTCATGTAAATGAGGAAATAATCAAGCACGTGCACGAATTTAGGTATTTAGGAACTGTTTTTACTGAAGACTGCAAACTTGATAGAGAAATAATGATGAGATTGCAGAGGGCAAACGCTATCACTTACCAGCTGTCTCCACTACTAAGACACCTCAAGATTTCTCTCCAAGCAAAAAAGCAGAGGATAAATAGTATCTTTATCTTTACCCTGAGGTACCAAATCCTAACATGAGCATTGCATAGGACAAAGAAACAAAAGTTAGCCACCTGTGAAATGCGGTGTCTACTGAAAACACCAGAAGAGACCAAATCACAAATACAAATATTCAGGAGAAGGTTCAAACAATTCCTTGTCTAAATTACACGAGCAGTAGAGAAAGAAATGCTTTGACTGCGTTGTGAAAATGCAACCAAACCATATTGTTCATGCAACCTTCTACAGTGAACATCAAGAGGGAGAGGAAAAGTTAAATAGAAGGCATGAACGAAGCCAGCCTTAAAGTGGGCATAAGTGTCACCTGGACCATGAAAGAGGCGGAAGGTAAAAACATACCTCAACACTGGGCTACAACCTAGTAGAAAGTGAGACGACAAAAGAAGAAGAATCTCAAAATTTATTTTCCCCACCCCAAATACCCAATTTTGGTCACAATATCTGAAGAAATCTCTCAAATTTAAAAAAATTAAAAACAATTAAATAAGCATTTTGTGTATTTAAAAACTATATGAATTGTATTGATTAAATTTAGTTAAAACAATTATTTTTTCTACATATGGTATTGACATTGACAATTTTTTTCCCTTTGCAGAATAATGTTCTAATCAGGCACATGGTTGATATGAGGATTGATGTTGCCCAGTAAACAGATCTCCCTTCTCCATATAGCCGCGTATCGAAGGGAATGACAGGTCGATACTACTTGGCACCGGAGGCATCACATGAGTTGTCAGACTGGCATTGAGTACAACGCCTGACTGCCTAAGGGATTTTGGCTCCTGATTTGTTCTCTGGGTTAACTCGCAAAGCCTTTTTTACAAGTGGATATAACCGCAAGACAGCAGAGGTCAAGTGTTTAAGTTGCTAAAAACAGTAGTGGAGATAACACAGCAGATTGATAGTGAATAACACAGCACAATTTCACAATGAAGACAACCTACTTTGACACCAATTCAAACTAATGGGCCTTCTAATAAGGTACAGTGATGGTTCAGAAACACAGGGAGAAGACACCTCCAGCTAATCCATATTTCTATCATTGACAACAAGCTGATCGTTTTCTACACACGTGAGTCCTACAATGCAGATATAACAAAATATACACCAGCTGGAAATATCATGCTCCCAGCAATCATGCATACCAGTAGTAGGTGTCCAAACTCTCTATTTGAAGGTTGATTTAAATCCAGTTTATAACTCAGGACAAACCAGAAAGATATTTTTCGTCCATCTTTTGCGGAGTACGTAAAAAAAAATGGCACTGCCATCTTCGTCGCTATATGACTCGCATTAATATGCCCATCATGTCAATATAGAGATCACGTCATAAATCAAACCATAGCAGAGAAGCCAACAGTTAAGATTGGCTGCTGGAATGTATGTTTCATGACCACATGTACAACAGAACTCCTCCAAACAATAAACGATGTATGCAAGACCTCAATCATAAACGAGTCTTGCCGCATAATTTGACTGTCCGCTCAGACATTTTGGTCACATTACATTCACTGTTTCAGGGAAGTCCGAGATACATGCAACAGAACTATAGGATGGAATGCGATAGTCAAAATGTTATCAGCCAGACATATTTATTGCTTTGACTTGCAACAGGACCATGCTAGATATTTAAAATTTGATACTGCATAATCAGGCACTTAAAAATAGACCTGACATAATTACTAGGGTGTTCCAAGTGAAGTTGTCTAAGCTATTGAGTGATGTTTTGAATAGGAATCTCTTTGGCATCGCCATCACATTTACATCTATGTCAACAATTTAAAGACTTTACATTCACTTTTAAAGATACGCAGAAAAGGTTACATTATTTAGTGCTGAGAAACCTGATGCAAATATTAATACAAGATTCTATGACAATGTGACCAAATATATGATCCTTCTGAAATGCTTAATAACAATCAGCCTACACAGTGAAAACTGTGTATGTCAAAAAATGGTCCCATGTAATTTGTAGATCCAATTATAGAAATTGGAAATGGTTACAGCATTTAAAGAACATAAATAATTGAAAGTGTTATTCATTTGAAATGTAAAATTATTATCTGAATCATTGTGGTCTTTCTTTAATTTTTCACCTTATTTTCATTAGATTCCGTCCATGTAATAAATGCAAAAAACTATTTTCTGAATCATTGGCCTACAATATATTTTGTTCCAAATGAAAGTGTATAACTGATATATATACATTGTTTTTGTATTTTATTATTTGATTTCAAAATTTACTTTTTTTTCTTCCATTCACACAGTTTTGCAATATGACAATAATCTATATTATTGACAATAACAAATCTTTAATTGCTAAAATACTGTATTTTTTCATTGTGTACGCCATAAGTAATGGATAGAACCAAAGATGCAGAAGTGAAAAAGAAAGCTGATAGCAGCAAGTGACTCAAAGCTGGCTGCTTGCATCCGGGTCAGTGATCCATAACTGACCAATACCCTATTTCACCTCTAAGTCATGGCCCTGAAAACAGACTGCAACCATGCTGTCTGGCTAAGAGATTAAGGATCGAAAATCGAAGATAAAACCAGTCCCTAAAATGCTCCGAAATCGGATGTGTTGAACCAAAAAGTGCAGGCACTGCAGCTTTGCTATAATCTATGACATATTGCCACATACATTCTATTCAGGACCAACACCAAAGAAGAAGAATGATGGACAAATGAAAACACTGACAGGAAAACATATGCATGAAAATTGATTTATTAAAGATGTTAGAGGATTTGCTGAGCAACACAACGAGCATTGAGGATATTGGTATAACATTTTCAGGAAGTATTAAATTTACCAGTTCCAGAATATCCTTCAGACACTCAATCGGTTAATTATATGAAGCCAACTAGAAAAGAAATCTAGGAAGCTATTTTACTTCTAAAAGATAGTAAACCAAATGAACCAGATGGTGCCTCAGTAGAAAAATCAAAACAGACATTGAAACTTCAACAGAGTTATACAGTTTTATATTGAGAAAACACAAGCAGACTGGAAGAAATACTAAGTAGTTCAATTACTGGCATATGTTGGATCTGCAACGGAGCCCAAATTAAAGTGTAGAATATTGAACTTGATTTTTTTGGAATAACGAAAGAGGTCATAGATAAACAGTTGTAGAATGAGCAGGCAGGTTTTGACAAAATAGATTCTATGTTTACCAGATAACTGTACAGTGATGAATTGTTCAACATGGTGTAGACTGGAATGCACATAACTTTATATCGGATTCGTAAGTTATGAGAAGACATTTGATAGTTTAGAAATGGAATCACTTTGGAAATTGCTCAGGCTCTGTTGAGCACCCCTGATGTTCCCAAACATAATTAAGAAAACTGTAGAGTTCTACAAGATGAAGAGGTTTTGGAGACCTAAGAGCTGGGGTGAGACAAAGCTGCCTTTTATCACCATTCCTCTTTCCACAAGCTGTTAACTGGATTATGAGAACATGGCCTTTAGTTACGCAAAAATTATGATCTGGGCGTGGCTGATGAATTGGCTCTTCTTTCTCATAACCACAACCAAATGGAAAATAAAATAAATCTGTTTACTGAATGGTTCCTCAAATTAAGTCGAGTTTTCACAAAGAACAGATATATTACTTGTGAAAAAGCACTAAATTACAGTGAGTATTTGGAGAGGTGTCACGATACTGCTAGAGGTAGATTCATTCATATATCTTGGTAGCAATATAGACAAGTTCATGGTACTGCTAGATTTCAAATTGAGAATACTACAAAAGGCAAAGAAGCTTTTACTGCGTTATGTGAATTTCTTGAAATCGAAAGCAATACGTCTACCACAAAAATAACGATCTTCAAATACAATATCATATTCCCTCTATTGCATGGCTCTGTGGCGTCGGGAACAAAGAAATCCACAACTGAAAAGATACACACTTTCATTGCACCAAACTGAGGGAATAAAATGGCGTGATAAAGTCACTAATATAAAACTGTAGGAAAGAACAGGGCCAATGGCAGTGGGACTAGACGTGAAAATAAGACATTGGCAATGAAAAGGGCAACATTATCTAAACCCCCTGATAGCATCACAAAACAGTCTCTGCTCTGGAATCGTCAGAACAAGAGAAGTCGAGGAAACCATAAAAGTGGCACGAATGATGTCAGTTATATTTATAACGGGCAGATGATCTGCACGGGTCAGCTAGTTATTTCTGCCTTGATCAGACATTGGCCGAATGTTTCTGTCGTATATCAAAGCAAGTCACCACTGTCACGTCAGTCATGTTTGACTACTATGATGTTGTTACGGATCCAGCAGCATCCATCTCTTGCCCTTTAGTCCAATGCCATGTAATGGTATCTGCAAGTGTTTATCAGCTGTTGTCTAGTGCTATACAGTGTTCCATTTATCTGTACTCAGAGGAAGAAACCATTTCCTAAAATGGTTGAGCACTGAGCACTCAAAGAGATGATGACCAACGGTTTCATATTCGTGAGTACACAGCTGGCACTCATGAGTGTGTTGTGGTTGAATTCTCTTCAGGTGCTTGTTACGTGTTAAGTGAGATGTGTTGGGTTCTCAGTCGGAAAATTGTGTTATCATATGTCTGTAGACCTACCTCCCTGTGTTTCCCATGACCCATCTGTTCAGCCAAGTTTCTTTGTTTGCTGTTCTTATGAACTGTTTGGCTGTTTGCAAAGTTGTTGCTGTGTGTGGATGTTCTTGTCTTGAGCCTTTCTTTGCTAGTCTGTCTACCCTGTCATGCCAGATGTTTGAGTGTCCTGGAATCCACTGCAGAACTATTTTGGCGACACAGAAAGTGATAATGTGGTCAATGTCTACAGATATTTGGATGAAAAAGATTAATGAAAGCTTAGTAGGAATAGATACATTTGACATCGTTTTGTGTGTGGCAAAGATATCAATATGAATTTTAGTTAGCTATTTAGTATATGCTGATTGTTATAGGCAACTGTCTTGTTATTTTTTGGTTGTGTCCTTCCAAATCCATTAATTGCAAAATGTCACCTATCAACAATTTGTTATCTGTCGTCTGCATAATCCTCCAGTAGGATTTGTTTTGAAGTTTGATGTTTTTATTCTTGGTGTATTTCACACTGATCATCTGTGCTAGGTAACTTTTTATGGCATTTGATCTAATATGAATAGTGCAGTTATATTTCTCATCAATATTGCATCCAAAATGAAAATGTGAAAACATGTGTATTTCACATGATTGTTTGTACTGTTTTTGTAATACACGGAGCTGTACTGTCTTTCGGTTTTATGTTGTTGTGAAGACTGCTCAACATGTATTGTTTTATGTGGTTGTGAAGACTGCTCAACATGCATTGTTTTATGTGGTTGTGAAGACTGCTCAACATGCATTGGTTTATGTGGTTGTGAAGACTGCTCAACATGCATTGTTTAATGTTGTTGTGAAGACTGCTCAACATGCATTGTCAGAAATGTAAGTGTGTACACAAAAACTCATTTTTCATATAATCATTTTGATTGGTCATTATAACCAGAGGATGACATATAGTAATTTATAGTTCTTTGTGACATAACTTAACTTAACAGTGTTATACTGGTTTAGAAGACTCTGCAGTATGTATACAACCAGTTTCTTTTACTTCCCTTGATCTAAAAATAACTGTACACATTTCAATTTATTCTTGAATGCATTAATTGACCCTGCCTCCACTATTTCATGGGGCAATACATTCCAAACATTCCCAACTGTCTAAAAAAAATATTTCCTAGTATCTGATCTGGACCTTTTTTTTTTTATTAATTTGTAGCTGTTCTCTTGTTTTAGTAGACAGATATATTTTGAAAAACTTGTTATAGTCTATTTTATCCTTTTCCATGATTATATTATCAATCTGTATTAAATCAACTCAAATTCTTCTCTTTTCTAGACACTATAGGCTCATCAAAATGACATGTGATCTGTTTTAGTCTGAAAATTGGAATGAAGCCATGAAACACATATTTATTTGACTGTAGACATTTGTATTTTGAGGCTTTTATACATCTTCAGGCTTGTATTTTCATCTTTGTACTACTTCCTTCAGTTATGTGGTGAGATGCTCTTGCAAAATGTGTTGATATTATTTTCATTGGGAAGTGTACTTTAAAACTCACAATTAATGACATGATTATAAATAGATATAAGATAATCAATGGTAGGATAATTCTGATTATAACAACTTTTTTTCAAAATACAACCACCTACAAGAACGAGAGGGAATAGCTACAATTTAACTAAAGGAAGGTTCACATTAGATATTAGAAAATATTTTTTTTAGTCATAGAGTGGTGAATGCTTGGATTGCATTGCCACGTGAAGTAATGGAGGCATGGACAATTACAGCATTTAAGAATAGATTGGATACGTCTAGCTTTTAGAGCAAGTAAATATAAATAAAACTGGTTGCATATATACTCTGCAGAGTCTTCTAAACCAGTATAAAGACGTTAAGTTAAATGATGCAATGTATTTATGTTTATTGGTGCATCCTGGTTATTACCTACATCTGTCTGTGTCTATTTTTGACTGCCCTAGATAACTACTCCACAACTGGAAACCAATACTGATGTTTCTTCTTGTTGTTTTCATGACAGTCAGAGCATACCACTCCCACTACAGTTGGCCTCCAATATCAAGTCTGGCCCAAAGCACTTTGTCTGCTCGTGCAGTGGTGATTTCTGCTGTAATTTGTTTTACATCATGAGGTTGCTAGCCGAAGCACAATTCTCTTTAGTTGCCTTTTGTGTGCAACATGCATGGATGTATAATGGTTTTATTTTTTCATCCCCAATAACGGATCTCGGAAGTCACTAGGAAAATCTATGTCAATTAAGCAGTAGTTTATTGTGTTTCCTAGACATCCTGCATATATTTCAGCTATGGTATGCTCATCGGCCACCTGATGAAGACCTCTGTCGATCTCGTGCTTACTCGCAGTCTGATGTGCAGGATAGCTCATCACCAGAAACAATGAAGCTGAATGTGGGTATTTCATCCAATGGGGATGTTGAGGTGGGAGAGATCAGCCTCACAGAAATGGATCCTGAGGACATTAGGGTAAGGGTAAGGATGGCAAACCTATACTTTCTTTTTTAATAATCTCATGAAGGTAAAACTATTTGGATTTTTCACAATGTTTTAGTTGTTTTATGTTAATTGATGAACCATGTGCTCCAGATATCCATACATATTAGACATTTCTTAAACTGTTGCTTACACCAGCAATGGTCATTCAGTTTATAATATTATGGAGAGATGATTTGACATCGTGGATTTAACCAACTCATTGCACAGACACCTCTATAAATATTATATATCTGTCTATTACTTAAAATTGTGAAGGATGTAGCCTAGTCAACAGTGAGCAGGCATGCTAATACAAGGATTACAGCACCCTAGAGTTTGAAATCACAGATAAACAGAAACAAATCAGAGCGTGGGTTGTGCTTGATACGACCTCTCCTCCAGTCAACCCATCTATAAATGGGTACATGACGTATGATATGGAAAAGGTATGAACTGCAAGGAAGGGAACTGGTCACCCCACCTAACATATGCTGCCGCTTAGTGCATGAAGAGCTATCTTTATCGCCAACTGCAATTGTTGCCATGGGACTGACCTTGATCTACTGGGGTCACGGGAACTAAAATACACTGTACATTGTTGCAAAGGGCCAAATTAGACACTATTTAAAAAAAATAGAGTGTATAATCACAGCATGTGGCTACAACAAATAGCACTACGGACTGGAAGATGTAGAGAGACATGCAGCAGTGACATTGACACTTGAAGAAGAAAACAAGAAAGCGCTTAGCCACTGGGCCAAGTGATTGACTTTTTGTTTTTTGAGTGTTGATAGGCAATGAAATCAAGGATCTCAAGCAATTTGTTAAAAAAAGAAAATATTTAAACCAAGTTTGGCATGAAAATAAATACTACAACAGTGAACAAAACTGTTTAAACTTATGATCACAAAGACAGTTATCGAGCTTAGTAATGTGCCCTGCATGCATGACTATTTGAAAGTATTGTACTTTAAAGACCACTCTAGCTCATGTTATGACCTGATATTGCAGAGTTAAGCAAATGGCCATTGGCTTCTAGCAAATATCTTAGAAACACTTGGTTAAGAAGGGCTATTTCTACATAAACCAATTATGCAAGAACACCTGAAATATTTGAGCAAATTATACCGATAAAGTGAAATTTCTGCAATGGTTACCTAATGCAACTACAGGAACAACACAATAAAAAGAAAAGATGTCTTTTCGATTGCTCTTCTATCCTAGGCTACCTGAACAAGGAAGTCCTAGAAAATTGCAACGCCATTTGTGATCGCACCGTTCCAGATTGAACGATTTTGAGCCAGGCTTTCAGCGGTGTTAATGTTTATTTGACAGCACTTATTAATAGACTTCTTTAAACAATCCTTGAAACGCTTTTTTGGACGTCACTGTGATCGTCTTCCCTCACTCAGTTTGCTATATGGGAACCTGTTTAGGAGCTTTCACTTGGCAATCGAGTAAATTTGCTCGTCCATTTCAGTTTGGTTTTTCGCAAAAAGTGTATGAATACCTGACGTGTTGTCTATGGATGGCATTTCATTATTTGTGAAATGCAAAGATGCAGTATGCGTCTCAGACATGTCATATGGAAAATATTTTGCCTCCTAATTACTACAGCGTAGGTAGTCCAACTCTCACACGTGTAAAGCAGGATGGAGAATGACGGCACGGTAAGCCTCCAGATTAGTTATTATGCTGATTCTTCGACATCCCCACACTGTCGAACGACTTCGACCAACAATTGTGTTGGCATCGCTATTCGATTAACCAGCTTACCAACAATAGTCACTGATCTCGACAGAGTGTTTCCGAGATAGACACATTTTTCAACTGCTTGTAATTTATGTTTTCTCACTAACAACTGGCCGTTTTACGTTTATACGCTGTACCTGGTGCTAATTGTCAGATAACTTCAGTTTCCTTAGTGCTAATGGGGAAGACAAAGTTGTCACAAGCAGAAGAGAACCGGTAATGCCCTCTTGCATATTTCTTTCTGAGCTACAGTTCAGAGCACAGACATCATATTCAAACGAGTTCGGGTATCGTGTCAAACACCACTTTAGTCTTCATGTGGAATAGACCACCATCCACGCGTAACTTTATTGGTATGCAAAATCAGTGCCGGGGACGGCGTGGGCTATTAAGTGACACGACTCACAATCCGAACGTGCTGGGTTCGCTCCCCAATCACAGCACCAGCCGTTACCTCGGTGAAGCAAACCCTTAGAAAACGCAGAAGGAAACAAACCCTTACATAAAATGAAGTCGGGTGCATTGGGCCGACTAGCGCAAAATAAAAACGTAGTGCAACGCACACCGCCTCTAGGAATAGAGAAATAAGGCGAACGCAAACAACAAAAAATGTAAAAAACAAAACAAAATTATCTGTCTTTGAAGATATTCGTCTGCTTAGCTGAAAACATCATGCTGAACAGGATCAGAGCAAGTTCATATCCCAGTTTCACGCACTCTGTTGACTTCGAATGATGCAGATGTCTCGTAAAATATACGTTCGCGCATGCCCTCGTGGAGCTGTTCACCCGGGTTACAAATTTGCCAGGCCAGTCTAATTAGGACATGATCTGCTATGGCCCACCTTTGTTGACTATTAAATGGTTTTGTGAAGTCAAGGGAAGTAGTATACAGATCACGGTTTTGTTCTCGACATTTCTCCTGTAGCTGATGAGCTGTATATATCCATTCTACAGTCTCTCGACCAGTTCTGAATCCATACAGGTTCTTTGAGAGCTGATGATCTAGCTCAAGATGGTTGTTCGGACAATTGAGCACTACGAAGATCTTGCCGACAATAGACAACAGCGAAATTCCGCGGTAATTGTCAGACAGCTGATGATTACATGTTCTCTTTATTGAAAAGTTCAATGAACATTCTAGTGAGACATGTTCCCTTTACTGTTCATACCTCTGCTGGTATTACGTCATCGTCTGGGGCTTTTCCAGGAGAAAGAGCTTTGATAGCATTGAGTTCATCCATAGCTAAAAATTTTTACCTAAGGCATACGTTGGGTGACCTCTTCATTTATATATGATGGACTGTTTAGTAGGTTGCATACATTTTCTGCCCACCTGTCGAGGATCTGAGCTTTCTCCTTTATCAGCAATTCATCGGCACTGCGAACTGGAGTTACTAGAAGCTTGTGAATCATAAGTATTTTCAACACCTCGAACAGGTTTTTGGGTCGTGGCCTACAGCAACCGCCTTGATCTCGCTTGCCCGTCTGCTTAGTCAGGAATAATGTAACCACGAGTCTCTTCTGGACTATTCATCGAACGCTAGTGAAGATCGTTTACTTTGACAAAGACGATGTGTCACTTTAAAGAGCCGTGTGTGCTTGACGGATTTTTTGTCGAGAAGGATCTTATTTTCACCATAATTTACATCGAACCAGTCCGTGTACTTTCGCGTGGATGGATCAAGGCGAAAGCGGTGTAGAATAAACAGTGCCCATTAGGGTCGCCCAGCTTTGGTCGATGCTGGAGTTCCATGCAGTAGGCTTGCTAGCTCGTTAGCGAAGCTGTTTCTACTGGGTTCCTACATCTTCTAAACATTTAATCTCCTTGGTGCTTTTGTCATTTGATGGCGTCTCTTAAGTTTGACTTTTAGATCACGAGACGATGGTCAGTCCAACACCCCGCGTCTAATACACTCTTAGTTATTTTAATAACACTTCGGTCCCAGCGTCTGACAATGATGTAGATAATAATAGCCAAAATCGGGACCAGTATTGCTTCCATGTGGTCCTATTTCTAGCTGGGGGTCGGTAGATGGTGTTGGTATTGATAAACTCATTTGAGGCATATGTTTTTAGTAAGAGTAGGCCATTGCCAATACATTTATGTATGCCATCTCGGCCAATCGTGTAATTTTAAACCGTGTGATATGTGCCAACTCTGGCGTTTAAATCTTCTAGCAGAATCAGTTTCACAGATTTTGGGACGCTCAGCGATAAGTGACTCGAGATCTTCATAGAACTTGTCTTTGACTGCGTCCGGATTTGTCAACGTTGGAACGTGGGCACTGTTGATTGTGACTTGTCGTTTCACAGTCAGAGGAAGTCACAATGCCATGAGACGATCGCTGATCCCTTGTTCATACATTTTAGTTGCTGGTCAGGGTGTAGTTAAGCATGCCATTTTTAAGGTAACATTTCTAGCCTCTTCATAAGGCTACATAGGTGAACAGTGCTGTCATTGAGAGGGCTGTCGGTTTCCACTGCTGCCTCAAGTCAGTAAAAGACGACAACATGGCCTGAACCGCATATGTGCAGGTTTGCGATTACAGCTTCCAGTGTATCCTTCACCCGTTCGTTCAGCGCCTCAAGACTTTTGAATGACGTGATGTCGTGGGTAGGGCGTGAATTTGGTTAACGTGAGGACGATTTACACAGTAAGACTCGCTTTCTCGTCCGGGCCCGTCATGATCTAGCAGCAAGACCGTGTCGAGACGGCTAGTGAAGGATGCAGAAGATGACTTGGGCTTCTTCCGTGTCACGTCGTGCTCTTATCATTCTTCAAGGCCTGCAAGTCCCGTCTTTTTGGCCGTTTGACATGCTTTTTGTTTATTACGCCCAATCCTTTGAGGCTAGGCTTCACATGCCTGGGTTTCCATACCCTATTTCACTGAGAGGACACTCTCTCAGCTACCCACGCTTGGCTCAGTCCGCTAGAGGACACTAATTTAATTACCTACACCTGGCTCAGCCCGCTAGAGGACACTCCCCCAGCCACAACACCTCGCTCAGCCCGTTAGATGACACTCCCTCAGCTACCCACACCTGGTTCAGCCCGCTAGATGGCACTCTCTTGGCTAACCATGCCTGGTTCAGTCCGCTAGTCAAAACGGTGTCTAAAGGTGTTCGCTGCTCGTACTGCAACTGGTCGAATCCACACGTGTGAAATATGATTGGCAGGTATCGAGAGTGGGTGAGCTCTTTTCAGTGAAAACTTGACGGGTCCACCACCAGGTGTGCATTCTCTCCCTGACCATTAAATATATGGGTGAGACTCTTTGGGTCGATTTCCCTTGACTAGGGTTTCATGGGCTGAACAATATTCGAGTGTCGCGGCTGGTTAGCTCAGTAGGCAAATTATCAATCCTTTTCTTTTCAATAACACTGGTGTGTAATTTCAATCAAGGTTGAGAGGCTTTGGTGCCAATTGGGTGACGCCATCTGTAGTAGTTACCGCAACCACATCTCCTTCTTGTCATCATTTGTGCTGGGAAATCTCTGAGCGCAAAAGTGTCATTCAAAATACCTCGTGAATGTGTGAACAGTACGAATTATTTTTTTAGCTATATTTGTGAACAAATAACGTTGATATTACAAAGACAACCAATTACAAGGTGATAAAGAAAGCTTACAGCTGTTTTTGTTGTTGTGAGATTAGTGACCAGGACCGGTATTAGACCCCACACATACGATGTCAATCATGTGCAACAAATCTGTGTTGCTGGTTGCCCCAAACCAAGCAATCAATGTATTTTTCAGTTCCAATTGTGTGGAGGGAACTGATAAATCGACTTTTAATGAATGTTACTTTTACATGACTCCTCAATTTGGACAAAGATTTTCTAAGAAAACGTGGCATGCAACCTATCCACATAAATATGTGGCTAGAACCTCACGGGGAAAGACTTCCTGCTCTGGACGCACCAAAATCTTATACCCTGGATGATGAAGAAGATTATAATGCAAGGGGACATTCGTCATATGTGAGATCAATTACATTGAAAGATGAGTTTCGTGCCTATTGAAGAGTCTGCACAGCCACATAAAATTAGCCAGAGTGAATTAATTATATAATCTAGTGAGATGTATTGAATTGTTAAAAAATAAAGCAGAGCTTTTGGTATCCAAACTGCAGCAATGGAATTTTCTAGATGAGAATGTTCATGTTTCTGGTTTAATGTTCGACAAAAAGTTATGCTTCCATATTTCAAAATCACAAAAAACCTCATTGCTTGCATTGATATAGTGGGTCTGATGACAGATATACACAGATGATGACTGCAGTAGTTCATTTTTGTCCAAGTTCAGCTTACAAATGGTGCTGCTCCATAATGGTAATGGTTTACCATCTGTTCTAATCGGGTATGCAGTCCACACGAAGGAAACGTACAATAACACAAAATAACTGTTAAACACCATTAACTATGACAAGTATAACTGACAGTTTGTGGTGACCTGAAGGTCACTGCCATTTTGATGGGGCTACTACAGGGTTACACAGAGATTTGCTATTTCCTTAGTCTGTGCGACATAGTCTCAAGACTTCCACTACAAGAAAATGGATTTCTCCCCGAACGACGATCAATAGAACCCTTTAAAAATAATGTACTAAATGAACACCTATAGAAAATAAGAAGGAAGACAAAAATAAGGATTTTCAATTCAAATGTGAAACCAGCCCTGCTGTCTGGAGCGGAATCCTGGAGGATGACCAAAGGCAATGACAGGAGACTGCAGGGTTTTGTCAACAGATGCCAGAGAAAGATTCTTGGTATAAAATGGTTTGACAAAGTTACAAATAACAGACTGTGGGAGAGAACGAGACAAGGTAAATTGGAACAAAAAATCTTAGAAAGAAAGTGGAGATGGATGGGTCATACATTAAGAAAGCCCCAGACCAGTATCGCCAGGCAATGGAACCCCTAGGGAAGGAGAGGCATAGGCAGACCAAGGAATACATGGAGACGAGATCCAGAGGTGGAAGTAAAGAAAACAGGAATAAGCTGGAAATAAGTGGAAAAGATTGCACAGGACAGTGCTGCTTGGCGAGGGTTGGTTGATGGCCTATGCACACTTGAGTGATAGAAGGTGAAAGAGAGAAGGAACACCTTATAAAATTTTAAATGATTTTGCTCTTTCCTCTCCACATCTAGCTTGGACTAATAAAGAATTTTGTAAATGTCATGGATCAAAATGGGACAGGATATGTATACTTCTGTGACAAATTTCCAAGACTTGGTGAGGCCAAAATTAAGGAAGAATTGACGGTCCACAGATTCATCAGCACTTCTGAGATCAGCAATTTGAAGATATCCTCACAGATGATAAAAAGTTACACTTTTTACACTCTCATTTCTTCCCTCCTGTGGTGTTGTCAATGATGGACATGGAGAAAGATTTCATCAGGACATAACTACCCTTGAAAACAGATGCCAAGGGAAATGGAATGCAGCAATGCTATCAGACTATTGTTGGACTTTTGTGAGAGGTACTACAAAAATATATTACAAGCGTCAGGCAAAAAGGCTTTGCCTTGAATCATTTCCGCTATGAGCATTATTTTCATATGGTGTGCATATGCTAATGTGCAAAACTTGTTTTATAGATATTAAAAAACTAGCGCTAATCTGGTGTTTTAATGGCCATATTCATTTTCAGCAGCCCAAATAACATAAAAATAACTTGCTTTAATCTCAGATACAAATGCACAAAAAAGCCAACATTTGTTGTGCAGTGCTATATATTAAACTGTTAAGAATTAAATAATAAACCAAGAGAACAGAGAATACATACATTTGACAAGTGCTAATTAACATTTGTGCGAGACTGATTATAGTTACATAAGTTTTTGTTATTTAAAATAATATGGCATTAAAAAAATTACTTATTAGTTAATTATTTATAAAGGCTTTTCATTGAAGTTAATCCCCATGGTTAGATAATTTTTTAAAACTTTCAGCTTATTAGGTATAGTAGCTTTCAGGATATCCACATGTTATTGAAATGTGAAGTTGAAAAAGTGTCCAAAACTATGATCAAAGTATGAAAATAACACATATTTCCTCAAACATCCCACGATCTCCATTGAAACTAAATCTTGAAATGAAAAGCATACACATTAAACAATTTAAGGAAACTTAGAATTAAAAATGGTAAGAATTTTTGAACACGTTTAATAAAGATGACATATTGGCTCGTCAGTTTCCTAAATAATCCCAGAGCTCATATATTGGCTCCGCATTGTTTTGTTTTTTTGCGTTCGCCTTATTTCTCTATTCCCCAAGGCGGTGTGTAGTGCACTATGTTTTTATTTTGTGCCTATTGGCCCAGTGCATCCGACTTCCTCATACATTTTATGTAAAGGTCTGCTTCCTTCTGCACTTTCTAAGGGTTTGCTTTCCGGGGTAATGGCTGGTGCTGTAATTGGGGATCGAACCCAGTACTTTTGGGTGGTGAGCCATGTCACTTAACCACTAGCCCATACCAATATATTGGCTCCACATAGTGAATAAGCTGAGGCATAGCTTGGATACTGATAATTATAAAAGTACCTACATTATAAGCATTTTGATGCCTGCATAAAAATGATAATATCTAATGCTCAAGCATAGACCACACACATCCAGTCCGTAATGCTTGTGTCAACCATTGCTTGTTTTTCTGGATATACACCACATACCAACCTTTTCTCTGGAAACTTGACTGATTCTTTTAAAAAAATACTTTGTGATCATCATCATGAAGTATGTCCTTTATAGAATGTCAATCTCATCACAGTCTGTCTGAAAGAAACTCTTTCACTTTCCAAAACTCCAGCCTCTGCCACTATCATACCCAGACATTCCCGGATATCTTGGTGCCTTCATCTTCTTGGTCTACCCCTGCTCCTTTTACCTGGCACCACACCTTCCATCACTGTTCTCTCAAGACCGTTGTGTTTCTTGATGTGACTAAAGTATTTACATTTTCTGGCCAAAATGAAATTGATAAACCAGTTCTCTTCTATGTTCAGCTCTTGCAGAAATGTCTAGGTTTGTGATATTGACTCTAAAACAATATTAAACACAGTATATCCACTTTTTTTCAAGGAAAAAAGCACTTGTTTTAGTCTTAGTCGAGCTGTGCATCTACAAGGGCATTAGCCCTTTGTGCAGGTACCAACTCTTGTGTGAGATAGTAGTAGCCGGGTGCATTTCTCCGCTGAATTGGCTCGAGCAGTGCTTAGTTTTGTGGGTTTTGTGCTGGACTCATCTTGGTTTCCAGTTGATTCTGTCTTGGGCATGGGTTGTCCAGTGGATGATTGACTTGTCTGTCTTAGGATGGCAAGAATTGTGCAGCTCGATCGAATCTTACCATCTAGTATGTGGTCTGCATTAGTTGTCAGCAATTAACAAATAGGGACAGAGAACAAAAATAAAAATTAGTTCTCCTTCTCTGACCAACCATACTCTAGATTTTGCTTATTTCAGTTCTCTATGTGTGAATTTGTATAACATGAACTGGAAGGATGTTAATCATTTATTTTAAAAGACTATTTTTCATGAATGTACTTTTTGATGTGTACAGTACACAATATCCAGCATGTTGATAACAAATTATTGAATTCATCTGTGCTTGCTAAAATTAGATTTATTCTGATGGATTTGCTGTTTATAATTACCTTTGTTTAAAGACAAATTGGATTTATCACATTTCATCCTCCACGTTGAACTCTAAATGGTTGTACACATAACTCTAAATCTGCAAAACTACATGTAAGACAAAGTTAGAATTATTGTTATCTTTCATTACTTGCAAATATGAGATTGTTTGCTGTTTATGTTTCTTTGTTACTTTGATGTAATTTATCACATTTCATCATACAGGCAGAACTCAAGCGATTGTACACACAGCTCCAAATCTACAAAACTAAAACAATGCGAAAAGACAACCCACACATCTCAAAGCGCAGAGGTGGACGGAAGCAAACACATCGTCGATTCTCATTGCAAGCATTTCATCATAAGCATCGCCATCAGCATGACCATGAGCATGAGCATGAAATGTCCAAGACACCGGAAGAGTCTACCAACTCAGCTGAGGCTATGGCTTTTTCTATAGAACCCAGTGTCAAAGAGGACCCGAATGAAGGCAGACCAGTACCTTCTGTTACTTTTAAATCTGGACACAAATAACGGGTCTTTAATGTGCATAAATTACAATGATTGATATTTTACCATATCTTCCTTATTGATATTTTATAAGAGAAGGAGCTCTGTAAGTAGAGTTATCAGTGTAATCAGTTATCTGCCTTGCCAATAACAGGTCTGATTTGGAATATATGACTGCCACCAGCAGCTAAGAACTTGGAGACTGTTGATGATACCACTGTATATAGAATGTTGTTATGTTCAGAGATTAAGGCGTTTCAGATATAATTATGTGAAATTATGCATTATGAAAGATCTTGTGGCTTTAGAATCGCTGGCTTTTTCTGTGTCAATAAATTTGAATCTATTTCAAAGCTTGTAAGCAGACAAGGCTGTAAAGATCAAGCCAATGTTTAAATACCATCTTAAACAAAGAAATTCTTTTTTTAATAAAGTTATTGATTATTTTGTAGAAATGATTTCACTTATACCTCCTGCTTTCTGGCTCCTTGCATCCCAAATAATAGAGGCTGTTGATATATTCTTTGTTCAAATACATCATTGATCTAGCTGTAAATATTTCATATTCAGAATGATGTACTTTTATTTATTTGTTTGAAATGTTTATATTTATTTCATCCTTGCTTAGTCATCTTTTAATTTGAATGCCTACTAACTTGCGAACTCTTACTACCAGTACATTTACAAGTACATATTTGAATGATTTCAACTCATACATTGCACATAATTTGTGATTCTTACCTATTGTCTTAGAACAAAGCACACAAGCTATGTCCAAAATTCTAGAGCTAATATGTACAGCTTCATAGAGAAACTGAAGATTTCTTCACCTAATATATACAATTTTCCATCCTGTCATACAATACAGACTCATTTTGTTACATGTCATATTTTTATTTCCTTTATCATGAAATTTGTCTCTCCACTTAATAGTTTAGATGTTTTATACCTGATAAGTTTTGAAATTTAGAACATTTGAGACTAGTGAGCAATAGGTAATATTGCGATTTAAAGAACGTTTTCTTTAACTTTGTTATGGATGCTCATAATTATGTTAGACTATCTCATTTTCTTCCTGCCATACTACAAGCTAATTAGACAGGAGGAGGAACCAATTGACAAGAAAGTTGGAAAAATTATGATCCAAAAATTGAGTTTCATGTTTTTCATTTTAAAATTAATAATATGTTACTTTAGCAGCAGTTTGCAAATCAAAGGGCCATGAAAAAAGAATGCCATAACTAAACACCATTCTGAGAAAAGAAAGGAAATATAGAAATTCTGCTTCTTCTTCTTGTGATTGCATCATAGATGATTACAGGCGAGTTTCCGCGATAAACTCGACCGTTGACTACAGTTGCTCTTTAACTCCATACAGCTTTGATTGCAGTGTCGAATCATTTGGCCAGTGTATTCTCCTTAACAGACCATACAGAGGACAGTCCTGCAAAATATGCTCAGCAGTTTGTTTGCCTGTCCCACATGTACACAGCAGCAAAGCAGACAGACGAAGCCTGTACATGTGTTTATTCAGTCTATAGTCTGCCCTTGTCAGTCAAGGGTGTGGTACTCATCGTTGGATTGGTTCTGTTCTCTTCTGACGGCCTGGACAACTCTCTCAATATAGGAATTGATTCATACCAATGAAGCAAAGTAGTTACTAAAGTGGAAGATGTGAATAAAGAAGTGTTAGCAGTGATATCCATTTGGATGGTGTCAGAGCATAGCTAAGTGGTTATCATAACGGTTAACAAACCAAACTTTCATGTGTTCAGATTCATGTACCAGAAAGGTCGTACCCCTATTGGATGTTAGCCCACTTTAAATAATTGGGTTCTGAATTTGGATTCACTAGGTCATAATTTATAAAACACAATACAATGTATCCCACCTTAAGAAATAAAGTGACGAAAATGTATTTTTAAAATTGGGATAATTAGGGACTGTATATAGAAGACATGAACATTTCTTAAGCATCTTAACTTAACTTCATTATACTGGTTTTAGAATGCTCTACAGAGCCTATATAGAATCAGTTTATTCCACTCCAATACTATTTGTATTCTGTCATCCTAGTGTAAGTAGTGTTTCCATATATACATTTCCTAAACATTTGTAATCTGTAATTCTAGTATTCAATCAGCCATGACAAGTCTCTGATGCCAGGTAACCAAATATTGATTAAACTCATTTTGTATCATGTTGGACCAAGGGTTTTAGCTAGGACATTTCTCCATCTCATTGGTAGACATCTGAGTGAGCATTTAAAGTTGTAGAGCTAACAGGAAGTCACTTTTTGCGTCCATCTGTTGTTATGCGTACACACCACATGACTGACCCATCTGAATTTTCTTCAGAATTTGCATCTACATCATAATTTAGGACAGTTCAATGAATTATTTCTGTGTTGTGGATTTGGTTCCATATAGAGAATGTCAATGTTCTTCACTCTATAGCCCATTGAGCAACTCTTTCTCTGCATCTGATTTTCACAGGTTCCATACCTCACATACACATGACATGGTTGGAATCATCATTCTGTGGAAGGTGTCAGCACTTGCATTATCATTTCTAGTCTGCTGAAGTATGGTTTTTTTGTTTTTTGCGTATGCCTTATTTCTCTAATCCCTAAGGCGGTGTGCGTTGCACTGCGTTTTTATGTTGCGCCTGTCGGCCCAGTGCATCCGACTTCACCATGCATTTTATGTAAGGGTCTGCTTCCTCCTGCATTTTCTAAGGGTTTACTTCCCCGGGGTAATGGCCGGTGCTGTGATGGGATCGAACCCAGCACCTTCTGGTTGTGAGCTGTGTCACTTAACCACTAGGGCACGCCGTCCCCTGAAGTATGGGTTTAATACAATAGAAGCTGAAAGCAATTACAAAACCCATCCCACCAGACAAAAACAGACCATTCAGAAAGGAACTACAAACCACTCCACCAAGCAAAACTGACCATACATAAAACAACTACAAACCACTCCACCAGAAAAAACAGACCATACAGAAAGGAACTACAAACCACTCCACCAGGCAAAACTGACCATACAGAAAGGAACTACAAACCACTCCACCAGACAAAACAGACCATACAGAAAGGAACTACAAACCACTCCACCAGACAAAACAGACCATACAGAAAGGAACCACAAACCACTCCACCAGACAAAACAGACCATACAGAAAGGAACTACAAACCACTCCACCAGGCAAAACTGACCATACGTACAACAACTACACACCACTTCACCAGACAAAACAGACCATACAGAAAGGAACTACAAACCACTCCACCAGGCAAAACTGACCATACGTAAAACAACTACAAACCACTCCACCAGACAAAACAGACCATACAGAAAGGAACTACAAACCACTCCACCAGGCAAAACTGACCATACGTAAAACAACTACAAACAACTCCACCAGACAAAACAGACCATACAGAAAGTAACTACAAACCACTCTACCAGAAAATATTGACCAATACAGAAAGCAGTTATAAATGCCAACATTTTTCGGAAAGAGAAACTTCTGCTCTCATGTAGAATGTTTAAGTACTGCATGAGAGAGTGTTTTGTTTCTTCTTCTTCTTCTTCTTTGCGCTCGGTTTTGTATGCTCATTTCATGCCACCAGATGGGCTGCCTCCATGAAGTGACACGTCAGTCGCAGGTCCTCAATGGTTCCCCACAGTTTGTCTTGTATGTTTCTTTCCTCGGGCCAGGTCTTCTCATGGAAGCTCTGGTGCAGTGGACATGTTTGCAGGATGTGTTCTGGAGTCTGGGGTCCTCTCTGACATGTGCATTGTGCAGTCTGTGCTGCTTTTATTTTATGCATGTGTGCATTTAGTCTGCAATGACCTGTTCTGAGGTGGAAAATTGTGGTATACTGTTTCCTATTCGTTCTATTGATTGTGTCCTGTGGGTATTTACTGTTTGTTCTCTCTATCCACTGTTGTTTATATTTTTTTTAAATGTTTGCCTTGACTTCTGGCAGTGACACTGGGTGGGTGAATTGTTCTCTTTGTCTTCTCTCCCTGGCTAGCCTGTACACCCATTCATTTCCCAGGTATGCCGCAGTGAGCTGGAATCCACTGGAGGGTGATTTTATTGTGGTCTGAGAGTTTGTTTAGCTGGCATATCAGTTCATTTTCCATACTATTTCGTGGTTCTCTTTGTGTGGCCTGCAAAATTTTCATGCAGTCACACGAAAACAATATTCTGTTATCCTTTAACCCCTTTTCATCAATAGTTTGACTGCTTCAATTATTGCCTGTTGCTCTGTTCTTAGATTTGTCGAGGGTTCCCCGGCAGTACTTGCTTTTTCTATAATGGGTCCATCCTGTAGAAATATGACGAGTCCCACCCCTCCTTTCCTCAATGCTTCCTCTGATGATCCATCTGTGTAGACGTGCGTCCATATGGGTTGAGGATAGGCATCTCCAATATGCTTGAGGATTTTTTCTCTCAATGCATGGTCTGATTCTTCCCCCTTACTGTCGATACCTGGTATTTTCACTTCCACCGTGAAGTTGGGCTGTTGGTCTGTATTTTTATATACTTGTATCATTTCCCATGTCGTTGGACATTTTGATATGATGTTACTGTTCCCTGCTGTAAGGGCTTTTGATAGATGATTAAAGCTTGTTCTTTTTATGCGGTTTTTTGTTAATTCATTGACTTTTCCCTGCATTGGATGTTTATTCATATGCTTGAATTTTTCTGTCAGGTTTAGTATTTTTCCTTCGCTGCGCTTACTGAGGCTCTGGAGGCCTGCTACCGTTTTGAGTTCTCTAATTGGGGTGCTTCGCAGACCACTGGTAATAATTCTGAGTCCGGTAGTCTGTGCCCTGTCTAGTGCCCTGTAGGTTGGTCTTTGCTGCTGTTGCAAAGGCACCCATGCCATATTCCAGTGTTGGTCGTACATACTATATGTCTATTGCATGTTTTAGTGTAAAGAAATTCCATTCATTGCTGAAAACATTTCTACCATCACCTCCATAGATATTTTTAACTAAAATGAGTTAAAGTTTGCAAACGAGAAGAGTTATTAGCAACTTCTAGAGCACATATAAGCATTTAATGTAACATACGTCTTCTTCTTTTGTCCTACTGCCCTTGCCATATGGTGTCGCAGAGAGGTAGGATGCGTAGATTTCTTGTTATTGCCAAGTGGGAGAATTGTGCTGTCATTAGATGAGGCTTTCTCTAATATTGTCAGAGACACCCTCGATCCACCAACGTCGAGGTCTGCCCCTTGCTCGTTGACCGGAAACCTGCATATGATATGCTCTTGCTGCAGGCTGCTCATAAGGCATTCTGACCAAATGATCAAATCATTTGATTTGTTGTGCTTCAATGTAGTTACTAGCTGGGTTTGTCCCTACTATCTGGCTTATTGTGGTGTTGTGGATTTGGAAACATGTTGTCTTTCAGGAGTGGGAGAGTTTTAAAACAGTTCTAGAAATGCTAAAAGAGGAATGTGTTCCATGTAGGGAGGTAAACCCCAAGCGTAAAAAGGGGATAACTAGATTTTTAGTGAAATGTAGAAGAGTGAAAAATAAAGCATGGAAAAAATATATAGAGGCAGGTAAATCAAAAGAAACATATGTAAAATATTTGGACAAGCAGAACATATCTCAGAAAGCAAATAAAACAGCAAAAATAGACTTAAAAAAAAAACATGCTCAGAGGATCAAGACTGACAGTAAAAGCTTCTTCTCTTATGTTAGAAATAAACAAAGAACGAAAGACAAAGTAGGCCCTCTCATAGACGGTACAGGGAAAATAATAAGTGAGAATAGGGAGGCAGCTAATCTGCTCAATCAGTACTTTGGCACAGTCTACACAAAAGAGGACTGCTCCAAGATCCCAGAGCCTATAGATATTTTTCAAAGAGACATGGATACAGCGGGATTAAGATCAATCTGTATTACAGAGGAAATGGTTTTTACAAAATTAGAGGGGTTGAAAGTGAATAAATGTCCAGGTCAAGATGGTATTCATCCAAAATTGCTGAATGAAATTAGAGACCAACTAGCAAAACCATTGGCTATATTATGTTCTCAATCACTTACAAAAGGGATTGTTCCACGGGATTGGAAAGATGCAGGAGTGATCCCCTTATTAAAAAAAAAGGCAAAAAATCAGATCCAGCAAATTAAAGACCGGTGAGTTTAACAAGCATAGTCTGTGAATTGTTAGAGTCAATAATCAAAGAAAACATTGTAATGCATTTAGACAAATTTAATCTAATTAGAAATAGTCAGCATGGGTTTACTAGAGGGAGATCATGCTTAACAAATCTTTTAGAATTCATGGAGGAGGTTACTAAAATCATAGATAAAGGGGAGCCAGTGGACGTTATTTATCTAGACTTTGCAAAAGCCTTTGATAGAGTACCTCATCAAAGATTATTTCGATAGTTAAAATCACATGGAATAGGTGGGGAAGTTGCCAAATGGATTGAAAATTGGTTAACGGGAAGAAGGCAGAGGGTGGGCATAAATAAGGAGTACTCTGAGTGGTGTGAAGTGAAAAGTGGTGTGCCACAGGGCTCGGTTTTGGGACCAATTTTGTTCTTGATATATATAAATGATTTGGACATTGATATGGGATCCATGATTGCAAAATTTGCTGATGACACAAAACTATGCAGTAGTGTCTCATCTAAAGCGGAAGTGGATATATTGATGTCGGATTTAGATAAAATTCGAGAATGGTCTGTAAGCTGGCAAATGGAGTTTAATGTAGATAAATGTACAGTCATCCACATGAGTAGATCCAATATGGAACATAATAACAGAATGGGAGAAAACAATATTAGAAAGATAGACAAGGAAAGGGACCTAGGGGTTATAATAGATCATACAGGAAAGGTGTGTGAGCAAGTTAAAGAAGCAGTGAAAAAGGCAAATGCAATGTTAGGTATGATAAAAAGAAATATTAAACATAGGAGCAAGGAAGTGATCGTCAAACTGCATAAAGCTTTAGTTAGACCTAGATTGGAGTACTGTGTACAGGTGTGGAGTCCTTATCATAGAGGGGACATAAACATGCTAGAAAGAATACAAAAAAGAGTGACAAAGATGATAGTGGTATTCCAGAATTACAGTTATGAGGAACGACTCAGAAAAACCGGCCTACAGTGTCTCGAAGAGAGAAGAATTCATGGTGACTTAATACAGGTTTATAAGATGATCAGAGGAATGGATAAATTAGAATATAACAAGTTTTTTAAAATACAGCCACCTACAATAACACGAGGGCATAGCTACAAGCTGACTAAAGAGAGGTCCAGATTATATATTAGGAAATATTTTTTTAGTCAGAGTAATGTCTGCTTGGAATGCATTGCCAGGGGAGGTAGTGGAGGCAGGGACAGTTAATGCATTTAAGAATAAACTGGATGCACATAGCTTTTAGAGCAAGGTGATGTAAATGTAACTTGTTGTATACAGACTCTGCAGGGTCTTCTAAACCAGTATAAAGACGTTAAGTTAAGGATGCACTTCTCACACAGTGCATCTCACAGCTCTGGATCTTACTTTTATGTGTTTCTAGTAAGGACCATGACTGACATTGGTAATACAATGTAGAAATAAATAGGGTATTTATCAGATTCCTCTTAGTTGAAAGAAGCGCTCTAGAGTGTTTAAAAATTGGTGCGATTTGATAGCGTACACTGTTCGCCTTCTGAATTTTATGTGCAATCTCTCCGTCCACTCTGTCATCATCAGTGAACATGCTACCTAGATATTTGAATTCCTGTGCTTGATTGCTATGTCACTGTTTTGTGTTTGCCTTATTTCTCTATTCCTCAAAGCGCTGTGCATTGCATTATGTTTTTATTTTGTGCCTCTCGGCCCAGTGCATCTGACTTCGGTATGCATTTTATGTAAGGGTCTGCTTTCTCCTGTATTTTTTAAAGGTTTGCCTCCCGAGGGTAACGGCTGACGTTGGGGACCGAACCCAGCACCTTTGAATTGTGAGCCGTGTCACTTAACCACTAGTCTACGCTGTACTCTAGATAAAATATGAAGATCATAAAACCTAACACAGAAAAAGGAACTGAAAAAATTGTATGTTTGCTTAAATGCTTTTCTATCAATGCCAAATATGTTCACTTTTGAAATGTTAGAAAGAATGATTGTCATTGGTGTAATGTGACACCTGAAAATAATGGTGCATTTTTCAATTAGGAAATCGATGGTAACAATCATCATCATAAGTGTCTCAGTCTCTATAGACCATGCGCGTGGCGCCCTGTAAGTTTTGTCCAGCTCTGTCTCCTGTATTTTTGACACTGTCTGCTATGGCTGTAAAGGTCGATTTGCGAGTGACAGTCACTGCCACAGATCGTACAACTATATTGAGGAGGCTGGCTTGCCTGGCTGTTCCATGATCTCTTCAGTCTTTCTCTTTTCTCTGCAGCCAGAAGACCTCTACGAGTGTCAGCAGCCACTATGCCCCTTCCAACTGACTGTCTACAGGTAGCTCAATCCTGAGCAATATCTTCCCAGCCCTCAGATGGGATATCGCATGACTTCATGTCCCTTTTGCATATGTCCTTGAATCACAGTGTGGGATAGCCGATTCTTCTAACTCCAATGGCTAGCTGTCCATAAAGGATATCCTTTGGCAGCCTCTCATCTTTCATGAGATAAACATGTCCCAACCACCGTAGACATCGAGTACATGCTGTGGGTGTTTGCTGTCTGTAAGATCATATTATATGACACTCTCTCTTGCCACTTAATCCCCAATATACACAGTAGACACCTCCTCATTGGAAAATTGTTCAGTCGCCGTTTCTGTTTAGTGTAAGTGCCCCAATTCTCACTTCCTTACATGAGAGTGCCAAGAACGCAGGTCTGATAGACCCAGACCTTGGTGTAGTGAGACAGTGCAGTGTTTTCCCAGACTCTCTTCGTCAGGCAGGCCATGACAGTACTTGCCCTGCCAAGCCTACTGTCTATCTCCTTCTCTAGAGAGAGTGTTGCTGATGGCAGAACCCAGATAAGTGAAACTTGATGACCTCCAGAGTGGCGCCACCAATCTTTATGGATGGTGTAGTGGTAATGCCCTGTGTGTAGATCTTTGTGTTTTCCAGGCTCCTAGTGAGACCAAACCCTTTGGCGAATCTGTCTCCTAGTCTCTGCAGGGCCTCCTCACTATTGGTCACTAAAACGGCATCATCCGCAAATAGCATCTCCGTAATGAGCACTGTCCTCACCTTGGTTCTCACACGCAGTCGAGACAGGTTAAACAGCCACCCATCTGATCCGGTGTGCAGATAAACATCGTCCACAGGCACGTGCCATAAGCGTAGGAAGGAGCATGGAGAAGAAGATCCCAAAGAGGGTTGACGCGAGCACACATCTCTGCTTCACTCCACTCTTGATGGGAAAAGAGTTTGAAGATGATCCATCGTATAGAACTGAGCTCTTATTATCAGTGTGAAAATAAATTATCATGCTATGCAGTTGGGGGGGGGGGGGGGGGGGGGGCAGCCGATGTTCTTGAGGAATTCGAATAGACTCTTTCTACTAACCAAGTCCAGATCTTGGTGAGATCTAGAAACATCATAAAGAGCTGCTGGTCTTGTTCTCTGCACTTCTCCTGAATTTGGTGAAGCAAGAAAATAATATCTGTTGTTGATCTACGTACTGTAAAGCCACACTGGAATTCTGGGTACACCCTGTCCGCGAGCAGTCTCAACCTGTTTAGTAGCATGCGAGTGTAAACTTTGCCTACAACGCTCAGGAGTGATAGCCCTCTATAATTATTGCAGTCCCCGCTGTCACCTTTGGTTTTGTAAATAGTCACAATGATGGCGTGACGCATATCTTGGGGGACTGCACCTTTCTCCCAGCAGAGGCATAGAAGATCAAACATTGACTGAGCTAGTGCTGATTTCCTGTATTTGATGGCTTTGGGTGGGATACTATCTCCCCCTGGTGCTTTGCTATTTGAGAGGTAGTTGATAGCAATATCATTCTCATCCAGAGTAGATGGTCTGTCAAGTTCCTCCATAATGGGCAGAACCTGTAGCCTGCACAAGGCCTCATCAATGACCACAGTTTCCTCAGAGTAGAGCTCAGAGTAGTGCTCCATCCATCTAGCCATCTGCTGGTCACTGTCCATGATTTTCACACATGTCAGAGATTTCAGTGGGGCAGCACTTCTCGCAGTAGGACCCAGTGCCATCTTTATGCCTCAATACATGCCCTGGATATTTCCTGTCTCTGCATTAGGCTGAATTTCTTCACACAGTTTCTGCCAGTACTCAGATGGTAAAAATACACTTGGAGCAAACAAAGCTGTTTGGGCACCTTGCTAAAATTCAGCACTATCAGCTTTGATCACAGGCCAAATAAAGTTGAAAATCAGGACAAGAGAATTTTCAAAATAAAATATTGATAGTTTTAACAAGACAGCTGAGTAGAAGGGCGAATCTTTTTAAAGCTGAGTAGCATTTAGTTTATACAACTGCAAAATAACAAAAGCTAAAGGATAATTCCACATTCCACATTTTGGACCATACTTCATTCCGTGTTACTACTGCAATTTTGAGCTCGGTGAAGTGAATATTTTGATTCAAGGTGCAAAATTTTGTGTGTGATTTAATACCATTCATCCCTTTCCATCTAAATTTTATTCTTGGTCATTCGTTCGGAAATTCCCACTACCAAGCCATGAAAATTGCATTGCAAGTAGCAGGATGTAGTCCGGAGAACGGAATGCATTGTGTTGTAGTTTGCATCTTGACTGCGATATTTGCACCTTTCGACACATCGGACATCAGCATGTCATTTTTGGTACCGTTTTAGCCTTTCCTCTTCAGTCCCTTTTCATTAGCCGATCTGTCCTGTTAGTCTGTTATCCAGGATCACCACATAGAAATGGAAAAGGGTCTTGGCAACTCTGGGTCGCTGACCCTGCTGTTAGCAGTCAGCTTTTGGTCATTGACCACTACAGAACATGCATTGCTCATCATCCCGATCCCTTCTACCATATAAAGCTGGCTTGTCAGTAGTAGGAATGATTAAGTTCAGGTAGATTTCACGAATCATTGCAGAAATTTAAGTATCCACTACTGTGTTTAACATTCTGCAATTTGACTTGGTGGGAATTTTAATATGGATAGAGGAATCACATTGAAACAATCAATAAGTGTCTGGTGACTCAGCAATAGGTAAGACCATTGTTGCCTAGAATCTCTTCATTTGTCTTCATAATCTTCTTTTATTTTTTTCAAACAAGTTTCACATCACTATTATTTTATCCCTTGCCTTTGTCTTCTTAAATAGATCTTAGTTTGTTGTAATCACTTTCCTGAACTGACTATTCTTTTTTGTTTGAGAGAAGCATTGTGTGATGTTCAAGTTTATCAGTTTATTTGTGGGCCTAAGGGACACCATAATCATTTTTGATCCAGCTGCATGCCACTAAATAAGAGTTCTCTGGACTTCAGAAGCCAGCATATGGGCTATTTCTTCAATGCGTGGTTTGTTCTCATCTTTGTGACATGAATATAACACTTCTCAGAATCCTCTTGCTCTGCTGTCACTGAAGCATGCATTTAAAAATGAAAATGAAGAAATCTGTCTTCACCCTAAGTCAGATGATCAGCTGTTTAATCTTGCAAGACTCAAGGCCAAAATGAAGATTAAGGAGGTCACGATGAGGGACTTGCTTTTTTTCTAATAATGCTACAATTGTCATCTACAGTAAGCATGAACTTTAGATCTTTATAAATTGCTTCTCCCAGGTGTGTATACAATTTGTCTCACAAAAAGTCTCAACAAAACAATTGTGATGGGACAGCAAATAAAATGCCACACCAACTGTTAACATCGATAATTATAAATTTGCAGGTGTGCACTAATTCACATACCTAGGGTCCCTCATCAACAGTAAGCTCTCTCTAGATCAAAGTAGAGAGCCATATTGGCAAAGCTGCTGCTATATTTACTTACCTCACAACGCATGTTTGAGAAAACTAGAATTTAACAATTAAAACCAAAGCGATGGCTTACAATGCATTTGTCATCAGCATGCTTCTATATGTTAGTGAAACTTGGTCAACTTATGCCAAATGAAACATAGGCTTAGCACTTTCTATGTACGATGCCTATGTTTTATTATAGAAATGACATGGGTAAACAGAATGATAAATGCAGAGGTGTATGCTTGCACCTGTCTCTCATGCATGTATACTCTCCTTATACAGCAAAGGCTACAATGGTTTGGTCATGTTGCATGGAAGATGGTTACGTTCCCAAAGATATCCTCTAAGGACAGTTGGTGGATGGCAAGAGAGCAGTTGACCAACTACAGCTGAGGCTCAAAAATGTGTGTAAGCACACATGAAGGCTTTGGACATGAGTGTGACATCCTGGGATATAAAGTTGCAGACTGATTCAAGTGAAGATGTACCATGAAGAGCCACCTCATGCTTAGTGAAAATAAGCTCATGCAACATGAACAAATTAAATAACAACTTCCATGGAAATGGAAAAAAAAACAGCTCAGTAGCGAGTTACCACTTCAACGTCACATCATGCTTTAGTAAGTCATGACTGAAAGGGGCTACTACTACTGTTGCTACTACTACTATTTCAAATAAAGACTTGCTAGGCAGGACCTTCATTTTTATTTCTTTTATCTATTATTAAACACTATAAATCACCTTATTCTTTGCATTGTTATAACATACTTCTTCTGTACTTCTATCTTTAAAAAAAACACTATTAGAATATTATATTCAGCTGCAACAATTGTTTTAATTACTTTGTAACACCATATTTGCTCTTTTTATAATATATCTTCACAAATTGACTGTCTGTTTCTTTAGATATGCTCTGAAACCATGTAGCCTACACAGTTTAGCCAAGTCAATTTGCTCAGAATTTGTTGTATATTTTATCACAGTAAATCATAACATAACCTCATATTTAATGTTGTTCAATTCAGGCTGCTAATTATATATTTTGTGAACTCACACACATTTACAATGGAAAAATAAATTGTGCTTGTAAAACATAGATGACTGTCAATTTAATTGATGTGTGTCCTGTGAAACAATAGCTTAAATATATAGATCTTATCAAGTAATTCTCATTTCAACTATAAAACACACATCACACACTTCTTAAAATATCAGTGAGTAACAGTGATGGTCTAGAAATGTGTCATCATCATCAGTCCCAAAACCTAGACGGTCGTTGAGGCACCATTATTGCAGTTTGTAGTACCAGCTCCGCTATACAACGGTGTGTCTTGGGCCACTACACAATTGACGGAAACCCATCTCTCTGCATGTGGCAGTGCATTATAGTTGTGTTTAAATTTCATACAACAAAGCTGACACTGTCTTCAGGTAGGGCAAAGGGCGCCAATCTTGTGAAGTTCAGCCGTGTGAACTAGACCGTGAAATATTACATGTTTAAGCGTAGTGCTGTTCATATAGCCAATGTCCATTCTAGGATAATCGGACGGACGTAAACACACATAACGAACGAATTAACCAGTCCAAATGGAAAACAATACATTTCCGTGAACACAAGTGTAAGTCGACGACGTGTGAATTCCCAGCAAATCCATGTCTGGCGGCATGTATAATGAACTAAAACAGAAGAGCAATGTAGTCCAGCAGTCAGATATGGCACCATCTTTGCTGCTCACCAGAACAGAAATATGTGACTTGGTCAATAAACTTCCGGCTACCTATTTCCTATAGTGAAATGACCTACCAAACTATTTTAAATCACTGTCAGAAATAGATTTTCAGATAGCTAAGTTCTGATTGATTGATTGAGACATAGTTTACAAATATATTTTAAAATGTCACACAGATTCACATGACATTAAATCAAATATTTTGATTACCTGTAATAGCTACGCTTTTTTTGAGAAAACACACATACAAATTAATGTAGGGTTGTCAAATGGTAAAATGAAAACAAAATGTAAAAAAAAACATTCATCTTATGCATAACTCACACAATTTGACATGTATTAATTTTTGTTTTGTTTATTCTGTGATTATATTGTATTTGTATTAATCAGATATTCCTTTCTCTCCTCTACTACTCTTACTTATAGCTTTCATTTCAAGTACAAACTCCCTACATGTGCAACTTTTTATATATACATTTTATGCAGCTTTTGTTTTTCCATAATTCTGATTTGTCTCTTGTCAAAGACTTTTTTGTTCAATTCTTTTTAACAGCTTCTGCTGCATATATGAATACACTGTGGAATATTTTATTTATTGCTTTGTTTAAAATGAAAGTGCCGGAAAATAACACATACTTCATATTAAGATTTGTGCTAGCAGTGTAAATAATTCAGTTTTTCTCAAAACATCCATGTTTATAATAGATTATTAAATAATAAAATATTTACATAATAATGTTAATTTGTGTATTGTTAACAAATCTATCTTCTTGTTTGATCATTAATATTTGCTATAATTCCTATTATTTCAAGCGTATTTAATTTCATTGTAATATTTAAGGGGTGTACAGGCTGCTTGATAATGTTCATTGTAGTTGTATCATTTTGTATCTACAGTTGAATATTTAATGTGAAATGATGCACAGATGCCAGTTAATGCATTCTGAACAAATGTGTATCCGTATAGAAATGTTGGTTTGTCAGAACCATGCAATTGTAACCAGTGTTTCAGTTAGTAGATTGCAACTTCAGAAAAAAAAATTAGGTTTTAACATAGATGTCTACATTTATGTATTATCTATAATATGTATTAGTTTATCACATTTCTTCCAGTCTATGGGCTGTACACTGTTTTTGTACACATTTTTTCCCCAAAGGGATTTTGTTATTACAAATTATGTAAATATAATTTTTTTTTGTAAAGCTTCTGGTGACTGGATCAATTATTTTTAACCATTAGTGTTAAAATCAAATCAGCTAACGAAACACGTCTTGATAGTCATTATTGAAGTGATCAAAATTCGTGTTGCTGTTTTAGAATAAAAATGGGTACTAAGCATAAGATGAGATGTTGGGCTCACATGTTTACAGAATTCCACAGTTAGTTGCTTGCTATTCTCAGGAGTTGATATGTTCTATATTAATTTAGTAACTTTTAAAAATAATTCTATACATTTCTACACATTTTCTCTAACAACTCGGCCCACTTACCTTTTCTTCCATAGCCTTCTCTCTTCCTCTTTTCCTACATGCACACACAAACAGACATAAAGATGACACACAGATGAGCCGATGAGTACTTGCTTATCACAGATGAGGTAATGTCAGACTGATATCATTGTTGAGGTAATATCAAAGTGATATCCTTGATGAAGTAATATCAGAGTGATATCATTGCTGAGGTAATGTCAGACTGATATCATTGTTGAAGTAATGTCAGACTGATATCATTGCTGAGGTAATGTCATACTGATATCATTGTTGAAGTAATGTCAGAATGATATTGTTGAAGTAATGTCAGAATGATATTGTTGAAGTAATGTCAGACTGATATCATTGCTGAAGTAATGTCATACTGATATCATTGCTGAAGTAATGTCATACTGATATCATTGTTGAAGTAATGTCAGAATGATATTGTTGAAGTAATGTCAGACTGATATCATTGCTGAAGTAATGTCATACTGATATCATTGTTGAAGTAATGTCAGAATGATATTGTTGAAGTAATGTCAGACTGATATCATTGTTGAAGTAATGTCAGACTGATATCATTGCTGAGGTAAGGACACCCTTTCATATGGTTAATGTTATAGTATCAAAATACCTACCCATGCAAAATATATTGAATGAGTTATATATTGTTGTTAATGTAGGGACAGATCATTACATATCGTATAATGTAATGAGTCCACTGCTAGTGATACATTTTTATATCAAACATAAGGTAAAATAAGAAAAAGCAAACTTGTTATTTAGGATTCCGGACTTTTCATCCGGTGAAACAAATTTGATCCCTGGTAAAATCAAGACATTTTTTTACCAAAGTGGACACCAGAAATGGAAAAAATAAGATAAATATAGTTTTTTCATAGCTTATTATATATATCATAATTCCTAAGATAAATGAGATAGTGTCAAAAAGCTTTGTTGAGCAATTGTCTTCTTAATCATTTTATTGCCTGCAACTTGGTTGCTCAGTTCAACAATCTGCATGTTGCTGGTGCAGATGAGCTATTTTGAGTTTTTAGAAGTCTGCTTGTCTTTGTAAATATTGCTGCTATTTCTTAATCGTTAATAATAATAAATATTGGAATAACCACATTTTTATTTATGTGAGAAACATAATGTGAGAAGATACAATATTTAAAACTAAAATCTGCTTGAAACACACCATACTTATTAACAAATGATATGTGATACAGACATTGCTTTCACTTTGGTGTGTGTGTATGTATATATATATATATATATATATATATATATATAAAATTATAACATATATGTATGATATGTAAATATTTACTATTTGAATAATACACATTAATATAGCTTGTCAAATATATTTTTTTATGTTTCTGCAAAAATTATTCTTGCAAGAAAAAAACAAACTTTTGACAACTTTCTTGTGCAATTCTCTAAATTAGGATTGCACCAAATAACCAATTCATATTCCATTCAGGTCTGAATAGTGCATTTAATACTAAATATAAAT
Source organism: Ariolimax columbianus (assembly GCA_036924085.1). Classification (NCBI taxonomy): domain Eukaryota; kingdom Metazoa; phylum Mollusca; class Gastropoda; order Stylommatophora; family Arionidae; genus Ariolimax; species Ariolimax columbianus. Next base: position 18,136,345 of record JAVGWX010000004.1, on the reverse strand, counting down.
AGGTCTAATGATGATGAAAGATCAATAGTGTTACAAGCTATTTTGCTGTATTGACAGAATGACATGTGTTTATTTCAGTAGGACTAGATAGACAATTAAATTTATCGTCCTATCCAAATTGAAAAAAAAATTAAAAGCCGGAAATATTAGATGCTGTATCATCAATGTGACAATCACAAGACATCAACACGGACAACAGTATGCAAGTAAAACATGAGAATCTGCGCAGTAAAATGAGTAAAATCACATCCAATGATTTTTTATTCTGTGAGATGCATCACAAACATGCAACAGCCAGTGAGAAACAAAAATATCAAACCTTTTTGAAAAACACCTGAACTTGTTTATGTATTAACCATGTGTCTTTTTCCTGTCCCCTTTTCTCTCAGATTGAAGTATAGGGCCATCACTACGATTGGACTCCTTCAGTAAGCTTTCATCAATGCACTTTGTGTGCTTATGCAGTGATAGTTTTTGTAGCAGTATGATTTACTTGGTGAGATTGCTAGTCCCATGCACAACTCTCTTTGTATGTTGTTTTTGAAAATACATGGAGATGCAGAGCGGCTATTCTTTCCTCACCACTATTTTGCTCTGGAATCCAATAAAGGAGCTATGCGTGCTGAAGGATATTGACTGTTCTGGTAGCAGAATGCTGACATGTTTCTTGTTCTCTGCTGCTGTGCACAACGATATCTCACCATGTTTTTAGCACACATCACAAATGAGTGACTGTTGAGCACTCATAACAACACATTTTCATAAAATGAATGTCATCTTTTGGCAGACAATGTTGAAAGATTGGTACTTTTAAAAGTGAATGCATGTTTCATGCAGCTATGACTCTTGAAATTAATTTTTGCTTAAAGATTTAGTGATTAGTTTGTAGCATTAGATAGTTACAATATATATGCCCTATTTTGTTAATGGTGTAACACTTTCAATTGTCATCTGTTTTTGTTGATTACTTTAGGAAATGTCAGTAGACATATTGAACACAACTTTTAATGTTAATTGTTCATTCACTATTCGTAATCATACTCATATTCTGTCAAATAGTTAAAGACCTCTATTCATATTTGGCTGAATAGTAAAAACCCATGTGAACTTATTACATAAAGAGCTTTAATTCCGAGCAAACTAAAAACTTAACCAATAACAATTGTAAAATAAAGGTAGTATTTCTAATAGTAAAAAGGGAAAAAGAGCTACATCAAAAACAAATGTTTTAGTACAGAAGGTATTAATTAATGAAGAAATGAGCTTCAATATCAAAAGGCTGGAAGGATAATAGCTCATGAGGTACTTTGAAAACTAATTAATAACTTTCAATAGCTATATATCTTTGATGTTATATGTTTTCAATGAAACATCTACTCTTCTAGACTAAAATGATAAATTATTATCCTAACGCTTTCAAAAACACTAACCACTTAAAATTGTTACTGGTTTACAAGACTCTGCAGAGTCTGTAAACAGCCAGTTTCTTTTACATTTCCTTTCTCTGAAAGCTATGTGCATCCAATCTGTTCTTAAATGCATTAATTGTCCCTACCTTCACTACTTCCCGTAGCAATGCATTCCAAGCATTCACCACTCTCTGACTATAAAAATATTTCCTAATATCTAATCCAGACCTTTCTTTAGTTAATTTGTATCTATTCCTTCTTGTTCTTGTAGAGGGTTGTATTTTAAAAACTTGTTATAGTCTAATTTATCCATTCCTTTGATTATCTTATAAACCTGTATTAAGTCACCTTGAATTCTTCTCTTTTCTAGACACTGTAGGCCGGTTTTTCTGAGTCGTTCCTCATAACTGTAATTCTGGAATCCCCCTATCAGGTTTGTCACTCTTTTTTGTATCCTTTCCAGCATGTTTATATCCCCTCTATGATAAGGACTCCACATCTGTATACAGTACTCCAAATCGAGTTCTAACTAATGTTTTATACAGTTTCACTATCACTTCCTTCCTAAATCTCAGTGAACTTACAGAGATGACATAAATGTATATATCTTTTCTACTTGCATATAAACGAGATGTTGTCAACAATAAAAACCAAACAAATAAAACCAACTGAATTCCATATGAACAAATCTAACTCTTAGATACTAAACAAAAAAAAAATATATCGCAAATAAAGACAAGGGAGCCTGCTATAGTTTTAGACTCTCCCAAATGTAGAGCACATTCAAACTAAAATGATATTTACCCACACATTCTAGAGGGATGTGCATATTTTAAAAAAAGTGGTTATTCATACGATCTTTACCAAAATAATTATTATTGTGCAGATTAAAGATTAATTGAAATGTGTGTATTAATATATATATATATATAACTGATAACTGAAATACTTATAACCCTTGGATTCAAACATAACATTGGCTGCTGCCAGGCTGCCAAAGGCTAACCGTAGAATGTTCATTATTTCCCAATGTTTACTTTCAGCTTAGCAAGGAAATCCAGTGCTGTTTTCGGAATTTTGCCTGGACAGCAGCTAATGACCTACTCCAATAGATTTTCGACTGCCAAGGGTTCTAATACGTGCATACAGAGTGTTATTTAGTGATATCCAATGTGACTAGATGCGGGTCCCACCTTTTTTTAGACCAGGAGGTTACTTGAAACTTGTGACATTCAAAACCCCACCATTTCATCCTTATATATTTTGAGAGGCAAGTGCGTTCTTTACCTCTCTACCTCTCAAATATAGCGACCTCTCTCTCTCTCTCTCTCTCTCTCTCTCTATATATATATATATATATATATATATACATACACACACACACACACACACACACACACACACACACACACATACATACACACACACGGATGTTTCAAATAAAAACCTGAAATTCTTTTTTACTTCAAAAATTATTAATAGACATTAACACACAGCTATATGATTTTTAATATCAAGTCTCTACTGTGTTCAGTACAAATCCCTCAGCTCCTACAAAGTGCATGGGTTCCTCTTGATCTTGATGACTCGTTCCTCAACGTAGCTGCGGGTCTCAAATTCGTCTCCACCAGACTCCGCCTTGGGCCACGGAAGTAAATTATGGGGTAAGTGCTCATCTTGGGGCATCTCGAATGTTACTGCATACAGCAAGGGAGTCAGACCAATGCATTGTAGGTCTTCCCCGCGAATTCTTCTTACCTCGGAGGTACCAGACTGCTGTCGTTGTGCTCCATTGACCATTGTTTCGGCTTAACATGTGACCTGCCCATCTATATTTTGTCTGCATGGATTACCACATCCTTTACCAATGACAATCGTCTTGTGTCAGAATTGCAGAGACTTTGCATACATTGGTTCTGGAGAGTGATTCTGACCAAGCGTCTCTCAAGGGAGGCCTGGGTCACTCAATTTGTGATTGAATTCCTCTAAACAAAAAAATCTTTTATAAATCCATACCCCATTTGCTTGTTTAAATTCTGGAGTCCAGCTACCATGACACCATCCCAAGACAAGTTTTAGAACCAGAGCTCATCACTGATGATATGTGCTGAACCTTGATGTCAATAAATGAGGCTATGTCATTCACAGTCACACTGCAATTTTTGATCATGATCTGTTCACCTGCTGCAGTCAACTCTAGTGTTGCTACTCCGTATGCTGATTCAGTTGTGTGCATGAGTACTATATATGTGTGTGTGTGTGTGTGCTTGTGTGTGAGGTTGCATGCATGTGTGAGTGTGACTAGATATACATGTCAGCTTGCTTTCAATATATCAACATACCTCTTTTGTAAAATATTTAGTGAGTATACGTGTTTACTTAGTAGAAGAGAGTTTTTGTTATTTGAACGCATGCTGTTTGGGTCATTCATTTTGACTGGATGAGGACATTATATAGAGGTTTTAAATAAAAATGAGATTTGCTGTAAAATAATATGTCGTTGGTTTCTTTCCCTCTCACTTCTTGTCTCTCACTCTCCTTTCTGTATAGTAGAGCTTCCCATTGTTTTTACATTTCTTCCTCACTATATTAACTATACTTAAATATCACTACAACAGTACTAATCATTTGTTATTCTGTTTCCAATAGTGTTAGACAAATGCTGTGTTGTTGAAATCCTATTCATTTCTGATTCTTGCCACTGTTTTTACAGAAGCAGAGTTTGTTTGCTAATTAAGTATCATGCATTTTTATGTATTTATTTTAACAGTGGTTTTTACAAATATCAATTGCTTAGCTAAAGGCAGCTACATGGGATTATAGCATCACTGATACTAGAATTTTTGGTTTGCTGCCACTTGAGTATACTGTAACTTATTGCTTTTCCTGAAATATCACAACTTCTGTTCATAGTTTTCTGAGCAGAGAATTTAGAATTTATGCTTTAATTTTTTTGTTTGCTTTTATGTTGTCATAACATGCTAATAAAAACAGGAAGTCGTTCTTTCAGATTTTCCTTACATTTAGAAAGAATATCAGAATTCTGACTGATCAAACACAAAAAGTGAAAATAATTGTTAATCTTAATGATTTCAGTAAAACCTGAAATGTAGAGTAGTATATAAATGTCAAGGCAAAGCTAGGTCCATAACAGAGACTGTTGTTGTGCATTAACTTTTATAAAGAACATTACACTAGAACTATATTATGTTCTCAATCACTTGCAAAAGGGATTGTTCCAGGGGATTGTAAAGATGAAGGAGTGATCCAATTTATCCAAACAGGACAAAAAAATCAGATCCAGCAAATTATAGACTAGTGAGATTTACGAGCATAGTCTGTAAAATGTTAGAGTCAATAATGAAAGAAAACACTGAAATGCATTTAGACAAGTTTAATCTAATCAGAAAAAGTCAGCATAGGTTTACTAGAGGGAGATCATATGTAATAAATCTATTAAAATTCAAGGAGGAGGTAACTAAAATAATAGATAAAGAGTAGCCAGTAGATGTTATTTATCTAGATTTTAAAAGGCCTTTGAAAGTATACCTCATCAAAGATTATTTTGAAAGTTAAAATCACATGGAATAGGTGGAGAAGTTGCCAAATGGATTGAAAATTGGTTAACGTGATGAAGGCAGAGTGTGGGCATAAATAAGGAGTACTCTGTGTGGTGTAAAGTAAAGAGTGGAGTACCACATGGTTCAGTTTTTGGGACCAATTTTGTTCTTGATATATATAAACGATTTGAACATTGATATAGGATCCATGATTGCACAATTCGCTGATGACACAAAACTATTCAGTAGTGTCTCATCTAAAGCAGAGTTGGATATCTTGAGGTCAGATTTGGATAAAATTCGAGAATGGTCTGCGAGCTAGCAAATGGAGTTTAATGTACATAAATGTACAGTCATCGACATGAGTAGATAAAATTTGGAACATAATTACAGAATGGACGATAACAATATTAGAATGATAGAAAAGGAAATGGACCTAGGGACTATTATAGATCATTCTGGTAAAGTGAGTGAGCAAGTCCAGGTAGCAGTGAAAAATGCAAATGCAGTGTTAGTTATGATAAAAAGAAATATTAAACATAGGAACGAGAGAAGAAAAGAATTCAAAGTGACCTAATACAGGTTTATAAGCTAATCAAAGAAACGGATAAATTAGACTATAACAAGTTTTTTTCAAAATACAACCACCTACAAGAACAAGAGCTACAAATTAACTAAAGAAAGGTCCATATTAGATATTCAGAAATACTTTTTTAGTCAGAGATTGATGAATGCTTGAATTGCATTGCCAAAGGAAGAAGTGGAGGCAGGGACAATTAATGCATTTAAAAATAGAATGAATAAGCATAGCTTTTAGAGCAAAGAAATGTAAAAGAAATTGGTTGTTTACAGACTCTGCAGAGTCTTCTAAACCAATATAACAACGTTGAGTTAAGTTACGGTTGCAGCTTTTCTGAAGTAGGGTGACCTGTTCCCTACCTTGGTGCATCTTGTGTTTCCAAAGTCTAAGTCAGGTACGAATTTACAGCATTTATTAGTGCAAGTAGGTATCAAGCCTGCTTCCTTTGCAGCTAGGAAGAAGCACTCTAAACTCTCTGTCACTCATATTCACTAGAGAAGTAGAACTAACAAGAACTATAAAAGAGATCTGATAGTTGCTCAGACAAAAATCAGAGCTCTCCTAAAAAAAACACAGCGCAAGCACTCTAACAGAGGGCATGACAGTGAAGTTCACCCTACAGGAGCTTGAAGACAAAATTATGAAATTAATGGATAAAAAAGCACCAGGGGCAGATGGTATCACAAATAGATTTTTCAAACATATTGTCCCATAAGTAAAGGTTTTCTTCTTGGAATTTTTAACCAGAGATGGCACGAGGGTACTGTTTCGGCACTCTGAAGGAGGCCCACATTCAACCTATTCCTAAAACAGGAAAAGACAAACAAGAACCCAAAAACTACAGGCACATCAATCTCCTCAGCTGTTTGGGGAGGGAAACTGCTAAAAAGACTGATAAACAAAAGGGTCACCTGGTGCCTTCATATCAGCTCATGACTTGCCCCAACTCAAACAGGATACAGACAACACAGAAGCACAGATGACAAATTAATATATCTAACACAGGACATAGAAAGCGGCTTCCAAAAGAAAACAAAAGTTCTAGCCATCTTCTTTTAGCTCTGCCATGTCTTCGATACTGTCTGGAGGAAAAATTACTGCTGAAAATGTGGAAGTTACTAACACGTTCTCATGGATTAAAGGTTACCTTTTCAAAAGATCTGCATGGATAAAATGGACAAATATATAAGCACGTCAGTCAGTCTGAGAGAGGGAGTGCTACAAGAAAGTTTAATAGCACCCACTTACTTCTTGATATACTAATCAACATTGCTAAATGCTGTCATCAGCATGTCTCAAACATCTGTTTAGCATGTCTCAAACAGCTTAAACACAGATGACTTCTGACCTCACTGTTTGGACAGCCATGGAACATGCAACAATTAACCTCATACATGCTCCAAAAGACAGCAGAATAGGTGGAGAACTGGACAAAAGCGTGAGGACTGAAAATAAACCACACCAAAACATTCACTGCTCTCTTTCCACTTTCCTTCAAAAAAAGGGAAAATAATAAAGATAGAAAATCAACTAATACCCCAGTTAGACATACTGATATTCTTTGGAGTCACATTTGAGTTAAGACTCACCTGGAAGCTAAATATAGAGAAAATCCAGACAATGGCCATAAAAAAACTCTATGATGAAAAAACAGGCTTGTACATCGTGAGGGATAAACATAAAAATCCTTAAGCAATTCGACACTGGTGCAATCAGACCAAACATAGAATATGCCTCTAGCACTTGGGAAAAAGGGCCAAAATAAAAACAGAAAAACTAGACTCAGTCAAAAATATTGATCTCAGAATTACCCTTGGGGCTTTGAAAGCACCCTTATTACAGAGCTAAGGAAAATAGCAAACATTGAGCATCTAATTAAGGAGAAAATACAAATCCTTTACACAGTTTGAAAAACTAAAAAGGTGCCTGAACACACTCTGCACCAGAAATTCCAAGAGAGAGCTAAAAACAGACAACTAATGGCAAATCCCAACCATCTGGCCAGAGAATTCCACAGAAAACATGCTGACATCCTTGGAACTGAAATACATGGATGTGCATGGATGCAGAACCAGGACCAGTCAAAAATAATCTTGGAGGTCCAAGATATAACAAAGAAAAGTGAGCAGTCAGCAACAGAGCATGAAATGCACATTCTTCATGAGCTGAAGTGATAATGCCATAGCAACGTCTACACATGTGTACACAGCTGGATTGATTGGCCACGGAGAGGGCAAAAAGGGGAGGCAGTGTAATCTACATCACACACTCCAATGGTGACATAAAAAACCACTCCTTACCAGCAGAAGAGACCTGTACAAATTTCAGAGCTGAAGCAACAGCTGTACATGCAGTAATGAGGATTCTTATCAGTCAAAACTCATGTTAGTTGCCCATTGCAAGCTGTGCTGGTCATCAACCTTATTCTCTGGAAACAGTCATTCTAACAGACTCCAGGAGCATACTACAAGCAATCTCAAGCCATAAACAAGATATACTCTCACATGAAATAAAATATAACATTGGGTTGCTGTCTCAAAAAACAGATCTTGTCCTACAGTGGATTCCTGCCTAATGTGGGATCCGTGGAAGACAGATGAGCTAGCAGAAGCTAGAAGTGGCAACACACAGGCTCACCATCCACAGAGCTATAAAGAAATAAATACAATAATCTAGTGGTCCATGAGGATGGAATGGAGAGACCAGCATAATAAATACAAGCCAGAAAATGACAGCATAGATGAACTTGGCAGAGATGTGCAAACATAGATTTTCAGACTCAGATCAGGACGCTGCAGACTCAAAGCTCACCTCCAAAAATGGGTCTTAGAGACACTGCCACGTGCGATCGTGGATCACTCGAGCAAACACCAAAGCATATCCTGCAAGATTGCCCCACTTATGCAGATCAAAGAGAGGCAGTCTGGTCATAGGGAGTGACCATGTTTGACACAGTCTAAGGTGTGAATCTCACCAGGCTGTAAGCAAAGCATCAGTTGATCAAAGAAGAAGAGTAAGAAAAAGATCAGACAAAACTGAAGGTAGATAAAACCAACAAGTACATCTTCATCAAGAAATTAAAAGAAATAACAAAGAGTAAATTGCACATTTGTCTTAAACAATAATGAAAATTGCATTTAAAGTATAGGCTTTTTAATCATTCAAGCAATTCAATATTGACGGTTTCTGAATATGTGTTTGACAAAGACACTTAATGATGTATCACATTATACTCTTTTGCCACCATTAAGATCCAACGTATATTGGCTGTGAAATACAAATCTAATTCTTAAGATCAAACCCTCTATTTGTCAATGCAAAATTCATATTAAGAACAATATAACAAAATATTTACAAAGAAATGTTAGTACTAAGTTTTAGAGCAATTTGTTACCTACTTGATTTTCAATTTGCTTTTCAGAAAGACTACAATATTATTTTCCAAAATACCTTAGAGAAATTAATCCTGATAATTAAGTATTTGTTATGATATGCAGTTAAGATATGATGTATTCCTATAGCATTAGTGTGCTACATGGGAATTCATGTATTTAGGAAGTTTTGTCTTTTGTATGCATTGTTACTAATTTCTGATAACTTTTAAATAATTTATTTTGAGCATCGCACAGATCAGTGATCTTATAATTTGTGGAATACAATGCTCTAGTCTTGTAATTTCAACTGCTGTTTTAAAAAAAATAATGATTTCACTTGCTGACATCTGCTTACTATTTTTGAATTTGTTATCCATTTTTCATATGTTATTTTGATTTATATCACATGAGACCCATTTGACACATGCAATTATTGTGAATGAGCAAATGTTTTAAAAATTAATCTAGTCGCTGAACACCAACAGCCCTATTTCTTGCCTCCTTTTTGCTTCTTTAATAGCAAGGTGACCTTCAGCAGCTTATCTCCGTTCAGGAAAACAGTCAAGGTGTCCTTGCAGTTATGGTCTCTGTAACTATTTATTTTACATCATAAAGATGCTAGTTCAATATCCAATGAATTAGTCACATTTCATGATGTTCTTAGTAAAGAATAGTTGTACCAATCAATTTAGTCTCCTTCTTGATACGTGTTCAAACATCAATTTATCTAAAGGAAGCAGTGGTTAGGCTGAGTTTATCCGTATCTCCATAGAGATTGTCAAAAATGGTATCAGTGATGGCCATACATGCTTTCTCTGTTTCTTGTATGTTGAACACCTTTGTAGCAAATGCTAAGCAGTTATTTTGTCAGTGCCACAGACATATCCATTTGTGTGTCCTATTTCTTAGTACTTCTCATGATATAGAACATGTATTTTTTCTTGAGGCAACCTATGGTTGTGAAACATGGAGGTTTACAAAAGCACTAAGAGCGAAGATCTGTGATTTAGTGACACACTGCTACAGAAGAGTCCTGAAAATCCCATGGACAAAGAAATAAAGAAACAAATCCATCCGGCAAGTCCTGGATGTGGAGGAGAATTGGCTTTTAACTGATGTAAGGACCTGAAAACTGAGGTTTTTTGGACACAACGAACTGGAAAGAGTGGTTATGAACGGCATGGTCACTGGAAAGCAAGACAGGGGCAGACCAAAAAGATGATAGACTCAGGACATCAAGGAGATGCTGGATTTGACTTTGGAGCAGGCCGGAAGACTGGTGGAAGACGGAGTTTCCTACAGATAGTCTGTCATGAGAGTGACGTTCTGCAAAGGATATGCTACATGATCATTTCATGATATGCTTAGTAAGGAATAGTTGTGCCAATGAATTAGTCACTATTCATGATCTGCTTTGTAAGAAATAATTGTACAATTCTTTGCTTCCCAGTATCAAGTTCAAGGACACACAATATTTTGAGAGAATCAGAATTCATTTTCTTGATTATTTATTCCATATTCAAAGCGATGATTTCCTTTTAGAACAATTATTGAGCTGTTTCTTGCTGAATGCTCTATCCTGAGCTGCTATAAGTTCAAATTTATATGATCTCATCAAATTTTTTATTATTATAACCTTTAGCCATTGATGTCATTCTATCAAAATATAATGTCCTTGAGCTTTTTACAGTGCATATACTGTTTCTGTCTTATGATTTTTTTCAAGTTTTTCACATGTACTGTCAATTTAACAAACAGCAATATTTATTTTAATCATCTCACTACACTTTTCTAAAGCATAAGCCAGGTAGCACACCAGTATGTCCTGACTTCTTTTGAATCTTACTTCCTTGCAATTGTTTACTAATTTCTTCATACCCCTTATTCAAATTTGAACTTGTAGTTTTCAGGTAATTTTAATGTCTTTTGAATTTCCCTTTTCTAACTTAACTTAACATGATGTCTTTATACTGGTGTAGAAGACTCTGCAGAACACAGTTTTATAACGAATGAACAGATCTTCTAACCACACCATCACTAGAGAATTGAGAGCCAAAACACACACAAACAAACCAGAAATACATATAATAAATACGGATGAAGTCACATTTAAATGAATATATGTGTGTGTGTATATATATATATATATATATAAATTTATATATATATATATATATATATATATATATATATATATATATAAAGAAGGCATATATAAGGGCATATATATATAAATATTTATAGTAGGAGAAAAGGAGAAAAGTGTTCTTTAAGGTTAGTGTCACAATGCACACAAAGTATGAAAAAAACACATTTTATTATTCATCAGAAATTCCTCTGTATTTATTGCTTTTTTCACAGTTTCTCTTTCTTTCATGATTTCTCTTTCTTTCATGATTTCTCTTTCTTATTACTACAACCTATCTACATTTTGTCTTCTCATTATATATAGATCATTTTTATTAAAATTGATCTGGTAAACTTATTATATTGTTTTTAATTCCTGCCTTCGTGTTTGCAGAAGGGACTGTTTTGCCTATTCATATGATAGCTTTTTTAAAATTTAATAGTTCTCTCCATTTCTGTATAAAATAAATAGGATGCAAGGTTCATTATGTTAACTTTTTAATTTGTCTGAGATTTGTAAGTTCTATATGAGACTTGTATGTTCTAGCTAACATCAGTGTTTTATGGAATGTTTTCTTTTTAAAAATATGATTAAATATACGTATGTGTTAAGCTTATAATGATATGAATTTACAACTGCCCTGTATTCTGGTACGCAGTTCTCTCTTAATTTACTTGTTGAATTATTAAAATAATTATGTATTGTTTCTTCACTAAAGTCTAGTTTTGTACACTGTACTCTGTGCTGATATAGTCACTGAATGTCTGAGATAAAGGGCATGTCCTTGTATATAATGTGATCATGATATCGCTTCATTATTAATTGGTTCTGATTTTTTTTCTCTTTACAATTTTTAACAATATATTAATATCAGATTCACAGATCAAGTTATCTGGTGCCACAATTAAGACGGGTCTTGCACATGCTTAAACAGATAACCTGTTGTTACTATGTGACAGTTAACTATTTGCACACTGGGATAAGTTTATTTTGTAGTTAATGCTTTATGTTCTTTGCTATTTCTCAGAGGTTATACGTGTATATCTTTGTGTTTTGATTGAAATATGTTATAATTTTTTTTTCCACAAAATTGTTCACTTTTTGTTCAATGATTAAAAAAAATTAGATTCAGAATTAACAATCTTTTGTTATTGGCTACTCAAAACTTATTTGTATTTTGTTTATAAATTGTTATAACATTGTGTACATTACTTTTTATTCATCTATATGAAGAACGATACAACGTCATATACTGAAGTAATTATAAGTGACATAATTCGAAGCTCAATTAAAGTAAATAGCAACAGATTAGTTATCAAACAAGGAAGAACTCAGACAACACGGAAACGTGTTCACAGACAATAGCTGAATAGACACATAATTAGAAGCCAAACGTTCACATTGTGAATATAAAATAAATAGCTGTTTCTTAACGGCAGCACTCACAATGAAATATTGAAATCCAGCTATTCAATTAGACAGATCAATATACGATGTCATGACGCTATACATTATCACTGTGTTCTGTCAATCCATCTGGTTAACTATTAGAAGATGACATCCTGTGTCTTTCTATGTTTGCCTTCACTACTCACAATTGGCTATTCATTTAACTTAACTTAACTTAACTTAACGTTTTCATACTGGTTTAGAAGACTCTACAGAGTCTGGATGCAACCAGTTTCATTTATATTTCTTTGCTCGTAAAGCAATGCGCACCCAATTTTTCTTAACTGCATTAACTGTTCCTGCCTCCACTACTTCCCGTGGCAATGTATTCTAAGCATTCACCACTCTCTAACTAAAAAATAAAAAATTCCTAAAATCTAATCTCGACCTTTCTTTAGTTAATTATGTAGCTATGTCCTCTTGTTCTTGTAGGTAGTTGAATTTTGAAAAAAAAACTTGTTATAGTCTAATTTATCCTTTCCTTTGATTATCTTATAAACCTGTTTAGTCCCCTCTAATTCTTTTCTTTTCTTGACACAATAGGCTGATTTTTCTCTTTCCTCATAACCGTAATTCTGGATCCCACTATCAGCTTTGTTGCTCTTTTTTGTATCCTTTCCAGCATGTCTATATCTCTTCTACGATAAGGAGTACAGAGTACACTATTCTCCAATCTAAATTTAACTAATGCTTTATACAGTAAGACTATCACTTCCTTGCTCCCATGTTTAATATTTCTTTTTATAATACCTGACATTGTATTTGCCTTCTTCAATGCTACCTGGACTTGCTCACTCAAAATATCTGTATGATCTATTATAACGCCTAGGTCCCTTTCCTTTTCTAGCATTCTAATATTGTTCTCGCTCATTAGTTGTAAATTCATGAATGATTTCCGTCCTACGGTTTACTAGGCATGAAGAAGCACCACTAATACACCGGCGTAAAGACAAGGTGATATCTGAGTAAAATATATTCATGATGATACATTTCACATTATCACCAACGTCAATCCAGCAGATATACCCGTGTGCGATGAAGACAAGACTATTCTTTTTGCGTCCCGATCTTTTGCAGTATTGTACCAATGCGGGCCTAGGTCTTTGGTTAGTCCATCTCTCCATCGCATTTGCTTTTAATGTTACACATGGTCAAGGTCGTCGGTTCCATTCTGTGCCGAATACTTGCTTAGACAGAAGATGCGATGGATTGATCATCTCTTGAGAATGATCATTGATGAACTTACCCAGTGAGCTTACAATTGCTCGCCTGCCTGGCGTCTCAACGAGAGGGTGACCGAGATTTAGGTGGATAGACGACGTATAGGATTTTCCAGCGACAAGTGTTGACGACACCAAACGCGACGCATCTGACAGAAGAGGCGACTTAAGCTGTCCACGTAGTCTATCAAGGTACAAGTGGATTGATAATTCCCAGTATAACTAACTAAAATGGTCAGTGTCTAGAAAACAAGGAAGGGGAGGTCGCGAAAACAGGATGTAGAATTTAATGCGATGATGCTGTAATAAAAACAAAACGTAAGGAGAAACTGAAAATGAGGAGCCTGGTTCTAACCGTACATCAGCGACATGTACGTTGGTGAGATATGAATAATATGTACACTCCGCCAGAATGTAACATGAATGGCCACCGGTTGATTTATTGAAAAGTGGAAAATGGTCGGGGCAGACTTCACCGAGACTACGCTACATAAATAGCAAAGGAATGTGTCACCTCCACACAAGATCTAACACAGATAAATAGAAATTGCTACCCATGAACAGCTGCAATGCATTACCACCATGGAAGTGAAAACAAGATTCCAAAATTTGATAGACAACACTCAAGAAGTCATGAAAAAGTGCAGCAAAATCAATTCAGATACTATCCACCCGAGAGATGTACCCAGTCATAGAATGTTTCCTTGTATGCTTTGTGGTAACGAAAGTCATGAAATAGGAGGGGATACATTTCCAAATAAAAGCTGTACAGGAAATCCATATATCAATGATCACTGGAAAATTATGGGACAGTTTTGTAGCAGTGGCAGAGGTACTAAATCCAACTACATTAGCCAACGTAGCAGATAAAGACCATACTACATATATACTTACTGACAATGTTAGCTATAATGGCCCAAAACGATCATAAGTGACAACGGAATGAACAATATGGCAATAGAGAAACTGGAAATGCCATGGCAGACGTTGTCTTGAATGAAATGTTAGAAATTTCATTGTACTCATCTTTTTCTGTTGTATGGTGGCCAGTTTCCTTCCTTTCTGCATTTCCTTCCCTAAAAGTTAGCTAAGTACCAATTTTCAGCTAGGTCAACTCGAGAATGTTTAAAAAAGTTATTGAACCCAGTACCTTTCACACGAGAAGTGTTTATTCTATCACTATGTCCCATGCGATGTAGCATAGGAATGATGAACAGAAGAGGATTTCTGTCAGCCGTACTATGGATAGAAATGTGGAGGTCGTTGGATTCACAAAGGTAGGCGGAAAGCAGATCTCAACTGAAAACAGGGCAACATATGACTAGATTAAAACAATAAAACGGATAAACTACAGCGACAAATTACACGGAAAACTCACGGAGTACAATGTGTCTGAAGCAAACTGCTTTTTACAGGAAACTGATCGGTTGGCAATATTCAGACATAGACCAGGTCACAGATGTCTGATGTTATCAAATATTGATTAAATGTAAACATCTGACTGCACGTGCCCACTTGAAGAGTTGTAGAAGAGTTTGTACCCCAAGTATGTCGGCTTCACGAGTACAACAGAGTGACAGTGCTGTCTTCAATCAAAGTACGGAATAAACTGACAGAACGAGAGATCTCTAACACAGATCGTCGAGTTTACTGAGGGAAAATAATTGTTTGAGACGGAACGAAGAAGATGTTGCAAAAACAAGACGGTAGCATGAAACGTGTGTTCAGTAAAGCTAAGTACGGTCTTTCTCGATCTTCTCTTCCTTGACCAACACTTGCTATATTTGTCAAGTTTTAAGGAACCCATGCAATTATAATATATATTGATCAAATTACACACACGTTAATTATCATTGTTACAATTAAATAATAAATATCAATAGATTTGATACAACATATAAATGTGTTGACCATATTGAATTGCAAAGCTGCTAGTAGATTCATTGATCAGAACAACAGAAAATAAAGTCTAACATTTGAGAGCTAATGTTCATAGCCGCTCGGCCTCTGCCCAGAATATGGAAAATTGGAAAAATGACTCATAGAAATGACTTCATCACACTTTAAATGACGACAGAGGCTAAACTCCGTAGTTCTCGTGGTGACTCCGAAATATCCCCTACGTACCCATTTACAGCTGGGTCGACTGGAGGAACCGGCATACCATGAAAAAACTCACGACATTCCGCGTTTGTGAAACTAAGCAAAGACGGGAACTGGTTGCAAACCCAGCTAACAGCCCTTTGCAAACCCAGCTAACAACCCTTTGCAAACCCAGCTAACAACCCTTTGCAAACCCAGCTAAAACCCTTTGCAAACCCAGCTAACAACCCTTTGCAAACCCAGCTAACAACCCTTTGCAAACCCAGCTAACAACCCTTTGCAAACCCAGCTAACAACCCTTACTAGGTTACCGAATCTTTGCCCAGAACTGCCAGCTAAGGTGCTAACAACAAATGTTTTACTTTTTCTATTCAACTACGATTTTTCTCGGAACCTCTAGAGACCTTTCGTGGAACCTGAACGTTCCGCTGAACACTGATTGAAACACTTTGATATACAACATCATCTAAGAGGAAAGAGCACATTCTTCTTGTTTTTTTTGGTCCAACAATGCATTTGGCTTTACCAGCTTTAAGTATAGCCTGTTTCCGGTTATTTGCCGTACGGTTTCATGGGAATGGTTTTTACATGATTCGGCTGGCAGCCCCATGCGCAAATCTCTTTGGTCGCCAATTACGACATGCAAGAAAGAAAACAGCTGGTCTATTCTGTTTGTCGCGTAAACTCCGCTGGTAAAGGTGGAAATTCGTCGCTAAAGAAACATTAGCGACATTGCCGAATTTAGACTGAAAGATGCCTTAAGCTATGTAAACCTTGGAGGCCACAGTTGAATAAATGTCACCAGAAGGTCTCACTAAACAAGAAGAATATACTGGTACGTCTTTTCATTATCTAATAGCGAGATTTTAAAAGTGAAACTAGTTATAAAGTGAATACATTTATCGATGGGTTATGTATTATTAAGTTGTCTTGATCTGTCATATAATATGGTATTCCAATTAGAAAGAATACGAAAATGTAATTTTTACTTGTATGATTCACACATATGTCAGCGCGCAGATGTTAAACGCCTGTCGACTAAAGGACAAATTATCGATCCCGTAAGTGTTTTGGAAATGCCAATTTAGTGGGTAAATTCTATATTCAGTACGCATACAATTTGAAACGAACGACCATAATTCCGATATTTTGTGACGCCGCTGCGTATTGTGAAGCCCTAAGCTGTGGTTTATTTAGCTTAGGTAAGTCTTAACCAGGCCCTGCTAGTGAACACATCGTATTTTGTTGATTAACACAACTCGTGTGAACAAGCGCAGCAACTTATTGTCTCTTATTTCGTTTGCGTGCTTTCTTCGACATTGCTTCATCTCCGTTCTTTTTTGACATTCTGTTTGTGGAGTTTTTTGTGCGCATTCCTCACATCTCAATTATCTCTGCTCTAGACAGCATATCTTCCATCTCAATTCTCTCTGCTCTAGACAGCATATCTTCCATCTCAATTCTCTCTGCTCTAGACAGCATATCTTCCATCTCAATTATCTCTGCTCTAGACAGCATATCTTCCATCTCAATTCTCTCTGCTCTAGACAGCATATCTTCCATCTCAATTCTCTCTGCTCTAGACAGCATATCTTCCATCTCAATTCTCTCTGCTCTAGACAGCATATCTTCCATCTCAATTCTCTCTGCTCTAGACAGCATATCTTCCATCTCAATTCTCTCTGCTCTAGACAGCATATCTTCCATCTCAATTCTCTCTGCTCTAGACAGCATATCTTCCATCTGAATTCTCTCTGCTCTAGTCACCTTTCTCTCGTTCCAATTATTTCTGTCATAAACACACTTTTCTCTTGTTCCAATTTTTTCTGTCATAAACACACCTTTCTCTTGTTCCAATTATTTCTGTCATAAACACACCTTTCTCTTGTTCCAATTATTTCTGTCATAAACACACCTTTCTCTTGTTCCAATTATTTCTGTCATAAACACACTTTTCTCTTGTTCCAATTTTTTCTGTCATAAACACACCTTTCTCTTGTTCCAATTATTTCTGTCATAAACACACCTTTCTCTTGTTCCAATTATTTCTGTCATAAACACACCTTTCTGTTGTTCCAATTATTTCTGTCATAAACACACCTTTCTCTTGTTCCAATTATTTCTGTCATAAACACACCTTTCTCTTGTTCCAATTATTTCTGTCATAAACACACCTTTCTCTTGTTCCAATTATTTCTGTCATAAACACACCTTTCTCTTGTTCCAATTATTTCTGTCATAAACACACCTTTCTCTTGTTCCAATTATTTCTGTCATAAACACACCTTTCTCTTGTTCCAATTATTTCTGTCATAAACACACCTTTCTCTTGTTCCAATTATTTCTGTCATAAACACACCTTTCTCTTGTTCCAATTATTTCTGTCATAAACACTCCTTTCTCTTGTCCTAATTCTCTCTGCTCTAGACACCATCCTCTCGCTTTAATTCACCCTGGTTCAGACAACATGCTCTCATCCCATTTCCTTCTGCCATAAACAGCATTATCCCGTCCATTCCTCTCTACTATAGACATCACGTTCCCGTATCAATTCTATATGCTCTAGACATCCCTCCTTCCGTTTCAATTCTCTGTTCTCTAGACATCCTTCCTTCTGTCTTAATTCTCTCTATTCAAGACATCTTTTCTCCTGTTCCAATTCTCTCTGCTCTAGACACCATGCTCTCGTTCTAATTCTCTCTGCTCTAGATAGCCTTTCTCCTTTTTCAATTATTTCTGTTCTAGACAACATGCTCTCGTTCTAATTCTCTCTGCTCTAGATAGCCTTTCCCCTTTTTCAATTATTTCTGTTCTAGACAACATGCTCTCGTTCTAATTCGCTCTGCTCTAGATAGCCTTTCTCCTTTTTCAATTATTTCTGTTCTAGACAAAATGCTCTCGTTCTAATTCGCTCTACTCTAGATAGCCTTTCTCCTTTTTCAATTATTTCTGTCCTAGACAACATGCTCTCGTTCTAATTCTCTCTGCTCTAGATAGCCTTTCTCCTTTTTCAATTATTTCTGTTCTAGACAACATGCTCTCGTCACATTTCTTTCTGTTCTAGACATAATGCTCTCGTCACATTTCTTTCTGTTCTAGACAACATGCTCCCGTTTCAATTCTCTCCGCTGTAGACAGAATGCTCAGGTCCCATTTCTCTCTGCTCTAGACACCTTTTCCAATTCTCTGTTCTCTAGACATGCTTCCTACCGTTCTAATTCTGTCTGTGCAGACATGCTTCTTCCCGTTCTAATACTTTCTGCCCTTGACAGCATGTCCCCGTCCCAGTTCATTCTGCTCTAGACAGCATGCCCCCGTCCCAGTTCATTCTTCTCTAGACAGCCTTCCTCTCGTACCAATTCATTCTGCTCTAGACAGCATGTCCCCGTCCCAGTTCATTCTTCTCTAGACAGCCTTCCTCCCGTCCCAGTTCATTCTTCTCTAGACAGCATGTCCCCGTCCCAATTCATTCTTCTCTAGACATCCTTCCTCTCGTACCAGTTCATTCTTCTCTAGACATCCTTCCTCTCGTACCAGTTCATTCTTCTCTAGACAGCCTTCCTCTCGTACCAGTTCATTCTTCTCTAGACATCCTTCCTCTCGTACCAGTTCATTCTTCTCTAGACATCCTTCCTCTCGTACCAGTTCATTCTTCTCTAGACAGCCTTCCTCTCGTACCAGTTCATTCTTCTCTAGACATCCTTCCTCTCGTACCAGTTCATTCTTCTCTAGACAGCCTTCCTCTCGTACCAATTCTCTCTGCTTTATACATCCTTCCTGTCGTCTCAATTGTATCTGCTCTAGACATTTATTTTAACATGTTTATAATGCTACAATTGTTCCCATTGGTGAGGTCCAACATAAACATTTAATGGGTTGGCGAATAAAGGACCGTAACGCTGCATCCACCACGCAGTGTGCAAGATATATTCATCTGTGTTAGCAAAATATATAGGTCAAGACCCTTACATCGACTTCCCCGTAATTCTTCCTGGAAACGGGCCGTTTTCACGACAACCTGGCTTACGAGTTGATAGATCGACGTGATCCCCATAATAGTGAGCGACACGCTGATGAAGCAAAGCATAGCACAACTGTCTGAAGGACGACGGTCCACCTTCAACAGCACGCCCCCGATGTGAGGATACCTGTTGCTAACCGCCACTTAACGTCCTTTTCAGGGCGCACGAAAGCGTAAATCTGCTCATTGTGGACAGTCAACAACAGCAAGAACAATAACAATCGCGGATAGAAAAGTAAACAACCTGATCTTCGGTCAGAAGACGAGAATGGACACCGGTCGACGCTGTCTTTGGTCAGAAAAGGGTACGGAAATCGGTCGACAACACGGTGCTCATTATTGATGGCTGAATGTGTTAGCTTACAACACAATTCAAAGATGGTATAGTGTTAGCTTACAACACAATTCAGAGATGGTTTAATGCACAGAAGATACAGAAAGGTTCTAAGAGACATGAAGCACAATAAGTCGTCTCATAGCAGACACTGAAGCCGAGGATTAACTATGGGATACTTTATTGCACGCGGATTCTTTTGCTTGACTAGTAGCATAGTTATAGTACATGCTTCTCTCGGTAAATGTTCTGAGTTGATTCCCCACTTTCTACACGCTCCAGTCTACCTGCCGCTAGATGGCCACCTAACTTACAATTGAGATGGAAAAGCGAAAGCAGTGAAGAAGCGAATTGGTAACCCCATCTACAAAAACTAAGGTCTACTAAAACGTCTCCAATACTTATTCCTCGAGGACAGTGTCTGCTATGAGATCATACTTATCCATTGTTATACTAATAAAAGAGAGCCCAAAGCTCACAATATCACACGATTAGAAACACATTTTAACAAAGACATCTCGTAAACAAATTGACAACTTGGTTCGCTTGTTGAGTGCGTATATGATCAAACTCTCGTTGTGTGCGACAGCGCATTTGTGCTCGTATTGTTTATAAGTAATTACACAATGACAAGCATACCACAGCTTACATTTTCACCAAAAATATTACCGTATAGGTGGGCACGCACGTGACACATTAGACGTAGTCATTTGTAACATTACAAATATTTATATTACAAAGTTAATAAAATCGTGGCACTTCTGTGGGACTTTTTATTTCTCAGTATTTCTTACAAAGATTTCTTTTCTTGGTCGAAAGTCAGTTGGACTAAAGTCCAACTGACTTTCGACCAAGAAAAGAAATCTTTAGTCCAACTGACTTTCGACCAAGAAAAGAAATCTTTAATCCAACTGACTTTCGACCAAGAAAAGAAATCTTTAGTCCAACTGACTTTCGACCAAGAAAAGACATCTTTAATCCAACTGACTTTCGACCAAGAAAAGAAATCTTTAGTCCAACTGACTTTCGACCAAGAAAAGAAATCTTTAGTCCAACTGACTTTCGACCAAGAAAAGAAATCTTTAGTCCAACTGACTTTCGACCAAGAAAAGAAATCTTTAGTCCAACTGACCTCAAATATTGAACGACAAGATATAGGTTGTACCGAAATGCCTCATATTACATAATCCTATATCGTTCTTTTCGCCATCAATGTTTAAACATCAACCACGAGGACAGAAGCATAAACTGGTGTAGGAAAGTTATTATGTTATTTATATATTTACTGCTTCTGTATGTTTGCTAGTTGTTGTTGATTTTTGTAGTCTTCTTGAATAAGAATGCTATGTTCTGGTCACCATGTAAGCTGGTTTGTACTTGCCAACATGCAAAACGGCTCAAATTCGTTTGTTTGTTTTTCATAGATTTAATTGTTATTCGTGATACAGCAGTGGTAATCTTTGTTAAAATATTGAAAATTTCTTTTGTGCCGATGACATCAGTAATCTTCATTTTGTCAAAACATCATCACAGTTGCCTCTTTTGCACTTTTCACTTGTGCTATGAAAGTCATTCTGTGTGTATTTGATATCATCAAATGAAACTTCTATTTGAGAGAGGTTTGATTCTATAATCCTGACGATGCTGCACGCCATCAGCCATTTGATAAAAGTGAAATTAGCAACGTTAAATGGACTTACAATATCCCCGGCAATAACGCGCTAACAATGGTGTGTAGCATTTGTGCTAAGAATGTACTTGTGTTTGCAAATCTTTGCTGCTATAGTATCCCATGGTTTGCAGCCACTATTTAAAAGTACACTTGATATTGAATGTTGTGTAGTTCTTATCATAAATATTTGAAATTGCAAATAAATATTTGACAGTCAACTGTTTGAACAAGTCCATGGGTAAGTGCAAGCTCTTTGCATTTTACAGCTAATTATATTACATAATTCTTCGTCATTAATGACACTTTTGGAACTTATGAAATATGTATGTGTATATATGTCATTTACAATGTAAGCAGCTGATTGTTACATATTGAACTATTGGCTTTCTTTGTTGGAATCAGCATTTTAACATTATGAAGTCGATTACAATTATGCTTCATTTAGCGAGTTATGTAAATTAGTTTTGCCCCATTGCATGATGTCTCTGTTTTTCTTCATTACCGCCCTGATTGTCTGCAATCAGCCATTAGTGGTGGGATTCTACCTTGCTTGACATTCAAGTCCGAAATGAGCACCCAGATAGAGCCATCATCTATCTATCACCGATTCATAATTGTTAGTATTATGAGGATGAATCGAAATCATATGAACGACATAACGCGACCTTCATGAACCAGTTTTGCCAAGAAAGTATTTCTAGCTGATATATTCTGTATAATGTAGAATGTTGTCAGGAGAATGGCATAATATCGTATCTCATGTGCTTGTTTTTTTGTCTTTTTTAGTTTCTAGATGGGTTTACATTATTCATCTGTGTATTTGATCCTTAGCTAGCCAGACACCGTATTTACGACTTGCAGACATGTCCGCAACCTTTTATCTGCCATTTGTAAATACTAATATTGTCAAACTTGCAAGATGAGTAGGAAGAACTAAGAGTCATCTAGAACATTTTGCAAAGAGAACATGCTTGTGTCATTAACTTATTCTAAATGAGGTATTGCACATTCTCTTCATTAAAAGAAGGAAACAAGTGGTTTGTGTTGCACATTATTGAGTAAGTCCTTGACTTTTGGCTGACGTATGTCATTGTAAACGATATGCTTATATTTTTTTTTTTTTTTTTTGCTTAGATGTTTGCCTCACTAGTTTCTACTGGCGGAGGCGCGCCATTTTCCACCCCAGACCGTAGTCAATTGGGCGATATCAGGACGCATAAACCAGTGCTTGGATGCATGTGTGCATCTGTATGTACCTATGCTAGGTTTGTGCGCCCTCAGAAGTTAGCCCAACCAAAGTGCTATGGAAGGGCTTTACCACGAGGGCGCGTGTGATAGTTGTGCAAGGGTGTGACTGTAGGACAGAGTCAAATGAAACAGAGTGAGGAGAGAAGAGAGAGAAGAGTGGCCCCCAGGGTGAGTCCTGAGTCTGCGACGATATGCTTATATGACGTATCCATATATTTTATAGTCCTCTATATGTATGAAAAGATGGAGCATTACAGCAGCAACGAAAGAAAAGGATACATAAATTAATAGTACAAAGCGAATTGAGATAAGAACTGAAAAACATTGTCCAGGATAGAAACATAGTAAAAAGAGAGATGTCCTTCCTATGAGCCATGGCTGGGAAATCAAACTAGCTTATGGCCCGCTAAGCTGTATTCTGCGTCCCTTGTTATGTTGTGCATTTTAGTTTTGGAGAAGGCATAACGGCTGCGGGGAGGGGGGGGGGGGAAGGTACGTGGTGAAGGGGTATAAATCGAGTGCAAGCTTGGGTTTGCAATCTCAACAAACCAGTTTCAAAATCACTTCGTGTCCAGTTTGACTGGCCATGTCGGGGATTTTTCTCGGTATGACCACTTCTCCACGTACAGAAATGATTGGCACAGCTACTGTACTGCAAACTGTCAAAGTGGAACACGTTACAAACAGATATACACATGCATTCATTCTCTGGCCAATACTTCATGATATGGCCCAAACAGAAGAGGGACTTGCCTATGCCAGTAGAATCCAGAAAAGCAAACCTTTAATACAAAAAACAGAACAAGAAGAGGGAGAAGAATATGAGGCAATATTTACATTATAAGAAATCAAATGAGTTTTTCCAGAACAGAAACATCGTGTAACACGAGAGAAACATCGATTAAATTTGTGCGTAAAACACAGATGGGCAGTAAATAAACCTGAGCTGCGCATGAAACACACACCTGAGTCTTCTTCCGCCCTACTGTGATTCACGCCATAAGGTTTTGTACAGAAAGTAGGCCCAACTCTGTCATATATGGCTGTTACCAACCCACGTAGGTTTTTCTCGGACGGATCCAAACAATGAAGTTTGTTTGGTGAAAAGTTATCAGACTAAATAGTTTTATACTCTAGCGGGAGACTGATCACATTATATTTGTTCCACCTGTACATGTCGTCCGCCCACTATTATATTGATGTTACCTGTTACTAATATCTGATGACACCATGGCATTCTCAAGGGGGTACAATTCGTATTAAGAACTATAACTTGTACTTCCTCTTCATACAGCTTTCCTTCGTAGATTAATTCGAACAAGTGTTGATGACTATTTTAAAAGGAGATTCATCGAAACATTAATGTTTAAAGACAGCACTCAAAGAAGAAACCACATTTCAAATAACATAATATTTTATTTTACATAAAATTTAGGGATAAAGTTCAAATTTTTTTCGGCAATTTATTGCACCAGAAGAGTAACATTATGGTCGTTATTGCGATAGAATGCTCCGAGATTTGACACACGGCAAGCCATTTTGTATATGTCCCCAAATCGCAAATCTGGAAATCTCAAAGAAAAACATTTAGAAAGAAGATTTTTATAGACAATCTCAATTTTGCAATTGTAGAGAAAATGTGAAATGTTCTACCTCACAGAACCATCGTGATTTACAGGATGCTAGCGAGGAGTTTGTGGCGAAGCTAGTCGCATCTCTTCACGCTGGGGGTCGCCTCTCATTCTCTCTGCGTCTCCTGAAACATGTGGGGTTTTGGCAGCTGCAGTGATTGTATCAGTCTTCGTTTCATGGATACATCGACAATATTTGAATAGTTGTTTTTTTTTAAAAATAGGGTTGATTTTTGTTTTGTTTTTGCCTTATCATACCAATCAGCATTTCTAAGGCAACCTTCAAACACGGGGTCAGTTCTAATAGCCATCTATTAACTGACAACTTAATGATCGAGATTAAATAGGAAATCTGTTTTTCTATTGTCATTGTCAAATCAATATGACGTTATCGTGCAATTCTTCCGGGCAGTGCTGATAAATGGGTGATACCGTGCGAGATGAGTTCACCCGTCCTGCAATATTAGCGACTCTCAGTTGTGGATCTATCTGTTGATATGTGAGTATGATTGTCAGTTCCAAATATACTTTTATGTAATAATCAATGCCTGTGTGTTTATGTGTTAATTGACCCTTCACACTTTCACATCACTGTATTTAACAAAAGAAAACACCAGAAACATTACTCGTAATCAGGTGCAGGATGCTTAATTCTAGAGGAAGTTGTCTAAAGCGTGACGAACTGTAGTGACTTGTATTGTCCAATAAGAATATTGACTGAGTGACAAGTGCGGTTAACATTCAGTTTTATCTGAGAATAGTAACAGACGTGTGCAAAACGAGCAACGTAGCCATCCTGCACAAATGGAAAGGGCTTTCTAAGTTAAATGAACATTAGTAAAAGGCTAAATACATTTTTCATTCCCATTAAAAAAATGTAAGTCATTCTCGTCATATGTTGCGAAGATGTGAAGAATGGGGTACTAATTGCAAGTTCTCCATATTTTCCGTTTTAACTAAATTTACTATATAGGGTTATTAAATTAAATATGTGGTCTGCTTGTAACGAGAACTATATTTGGATTTTCTAAAGCAAACAGAAATTGCAATAAAGGGGACGATACATCAAGCAATGAAAAGGAAAAAAGATCAGAAATTGCAAATAAAAGATTATATATTTCGACTGCAACCCTTCCATATTATTAAGTTATAACTCTGGCATCTGGTTACCAACTTTAATGAAAATATTAACTATATTGATATTCCATCTATCCTTGAACATTTCATTTGACAAATTTCCATCGTGGTGTCCAGACAAAGCCCTGGTTACCCTTTGAACGTGGCGCTTTAGTTTTTATGATCTCCTAAAACACTTTCTTACCTCATGGCGTGGATATATTCTAGGAGTATTTAGACAAACTGACACACGTACTGCCGCTGTTCATCTTATTGTTTTGCCCGTTTCGTTCTGTTGGAACCTAAAGCTGCAACTGCAACTTCCTTTCTACATGTAGCATGCCCCAACGCACTGTGTGGTTTCTTACATGAGTGGTTTTAGTAGCAATTTGTCTTACATTATGAGGTTGTTAACTTTATGGAGTGTTCTTGTTGATGAGCATGGCTATTCTCTGCGGGCAGCAACCAATGCACACTATATTTGGAAACGAAAAACATTAATATATGGTAATGTTACTAGATGTAAGAGAAAACTGGCAGCGTGGAAGACGTTATGAGGTTGCTAAATTCATGATGTGCTTTTATTAATGAGCATAGCTAATCTCTGAGGGTTACAACCAATGCCCACTATATTTATATTAAGATACGAAGAACATTAATGCACAGTAATGTTATAAGTTGAAAGAGAAAATTTGCAGGGTGGAAGAACAATCACTCAAATTGGGACTGAATATGAACATGAAAATAAACCAAGCTTCATACGAACAACCCAATGAGCCAATCATGTTGAAAGGGGAAGGCCTTAAAAGTTATGGATCCATTTACCTATTTAGGCAATACAATTGACACGTCAGTATATGCACATCTAAATGTAGAGATCAGAATTCTAAATGCAAGTTTGACATTCTGGGTACTAAACAACGCAAGGAAATAGGTGTAAATCAAGACTGACACCAAAGTTAAAATATTCAACATCAGTGTCAAGTGGGTGTTGCTGTATAGAGCAGAAAAACGGAGAACGAAAAGGGCAATATAACAAAAAAACCAGCCCTACGGTAAAAGATATCTACTTAGAATAATGGGTATAAAAGGAAAGGACGTGCTGAGGAACGAAGACCTGTTGGAAAGGAGCCAACTAACAGCCACTGGTACAACTAATTAAGTGAGGTCAATGTTATGATATACGCCGAGGAAGACAGTAACCAATGTAGCCAGACAGGCTCTCATATGGAATTCTCAAGAAAAGAGAAAGAGAGGTAGACGCAAAGGTACACGGAAAAGAGAATGCGAAAGGGAACTACGACTAAATGATTCCACCTAGAGTGATGCAAAAAGAGTACCACAGGGCCATGTTGACTGGCAAGATGTGGTCAATGGTCTATGCTCAGATAGAATAGAATGGCTTTGATTTATTGATTTTGATGTTCCACTAGTGGATCCCGGGGCCACTACTTGAGTGGAAATAATAGGCCCACTATACATGAGTGCATGTTGTAATTACGACTAAAGAGAACTGTGGCTAGCAACCACATTGTGTAAAACAAATCTCTACAGAAACCACCTCTGTAAATGTACGCTAAGGGTATGCGAACTGCATTGGTGGTCCAGAAATCCGGCCGAAAAAGAGACAAAAACAAGAATACGTAGACACATCCCAAGGCAAGCTACGTTACGTCCGAATGGTCTTCCTTCTCCTCATCATTTATCAGTCTGGTTTCTCTTAGATCATAGGGCCCCAACAAATACTCTCCATTTGGCTTGGCATCGTTCGTTCTCAATCTACCGCTTCTAAACCTTGAAAGGGCTTAAGTAGCAGAATGTAGTACAGAGAACGGAATACGTTGTGTCGTAGTTTATAGATTGACTGCGATATTTGCACCTTTCGTTTCAACACATCCGACTTCAACAAACATTTTTTTAGTACCGGGTTAGCATTCCCTCTTCGATCTCTTCTCGTTAGCCAGTCTGCCCTGTTGCAGCCTATTATCCAGGATTACCGTGTGGAGGTATCGAAGGATCTTGGCAGCTCCAGTTCGCTGATCCCTGACGCTAGCAATCAGCTTTGGGTCGCTGACCACTGCAGCTCATGCGCTGCTCAGCATATTGATCCCTCTACTCTCTATTTGATCCTATTCTGTGTCGTCTTCTTGAGTTCCACTCACGTCCATGAGACCTTGATTGAAATGATTTACTCCTCGACCTTTCGTCGCGACGAGTTCTCTGGCCGTCCGACTCTTTCCTTAACCTGATGGCTCCAATCAAGCGGGTATGGTACTACTGATTGGCTTCTACCTGAGTGTGTGTCCTGTCCATCCTCACTTTATCAACTCAACCTCCTACAATATTGTGTGTTGCCGTATTCTTTCTCACATATCTATATTTATCAATTGCTCTACCAATCGAACACGAAGTAAACGACTATGACACTTGTGGATGGAGTTACAGTTTGGAAGTGATGCTCTTGTCACATGACATGTATCCGTGCCTTGTATGAGGACGGATGGTCCGCTTAAGGCACAGTGATAGCACACACGGATATCATTACTATAAACGATTAAGGTGATAGTAATTGATATTTTTTCAAATCGTCTTGATTTATTTTGCTGAGTGCCTTTTATACACAACAAAGATTGACTTCCCGTAGGGGTATGACCGTACTGAAATGTGAATCAGATCACATTCACAATTGGATTGTGGGTCATATCACTATTCATTTTTCTATGTCGCCCACACCTCCTGTAATGGATAATGAAATGCTACACATCTGAAGACGAGATAGATAATTCAAGATATAAATAAACACAACACGCGAGAAGATGATTGATCGTGTTGTAAAGATGATCCAAGGAATGGATGTAGAGGGGACTCATATATGGGAACAGGGAGAGAAAATAATAAGACGAATATATCTATATACAGATAGACATACACACATTCAGACATGGTGAGACATATATATATATGTAGATAAATAGGTAGATATATCATAAGGTTAGAGAGTGGCGTAGAGAAAGAATAGAGAGTGGGAAAGCGACGAGGGCTATAGAGAAATATATATATGTGTGTGTGTAAATATAAAGTGAAAGGGATGAGAGAGAGAGAGAGAGAGAGAGAGAGATTGAGAGAGGGAGAGAAATATATATATATATATAGAGAGAGAGAGTGAGATGGAGGGATGTAAATCAGAAATGTCAGAAAAAATGTATAGAAGGAGGCTAACGCTGTCATGTCTTGATACATCCCATATTCTAATTAAGGTTAAACATTAAACACAAATCGTTAAATATGGCGCTATTAATTAATTTTTTTTGGGAGAGTGGGGGTGGGGGGTGGGGGGTTAGCGAGGCCTGGATTGGATGTCCTACTCGTTAAAGGAAAGGGAAGCGTCTGATATAACCTCTCGTTTTCAGGTGTAGAGATCGCCGCTGGATTCACTGTTCGGCTTGCTGGACAGGTGTTTCCATGCCAATGGCCTGTCCTACATTATTTTACATTATATAGTTGAACAGTACCGGTGAAAAAGCTTAGCCTGAGGCAATCTCAGACATCTGTCCAGGGTCCCTAGCGGAGTTAAGCTGTTCATTCCATCGGAATAGATGTTATTCTGATCATAAACAATGGGTTGATAATCAGTACTAAAAACATTAACTATGGAACTGCTGTGGATAGCAGCCAACCTTGTCTAGCTCTGGTTTCTAAATATGGAGTGTCTGACATTGTGTCCATACGAACAAGACATGCGTTTATCCTTGCAACCGTCGCTCCATTCTATGTACGGTTTTGTAGTTTCTCATTTGTTTACCACTTTTGACCCACTTCGCTCATTTGATTGAATTCTCAATTGGTAGGAAGTGTCTGAATCTGAACCGTCCATGACACTCTTCCATGCACGAGCAGCACCGTCGTGAGGGGCCCCCTGTTTCTTTAAAGGGCCTGCTGGGGGGCGTGACCAAGTACCTGGCTCATTTGCCTTGTTTGACAGCCAATCTAAGAGAAGTTAAACTCTAAACCCGGGTAAACTAAGCTTGTTAGCATGTTCAGGCAGTTTGCCTAGGAGAGGAAGAACTCTGATTTTAAACACCAAGTCAAACGGAGGTCTGGCTAGTCTTGGGACAATGAGAGTATCATCGGATGTCTCGAGTAACTAGCATCTGCGGGCAACGGTTCCACTGACTTGTGGAAACCTCAGGAGAGGGTAGGGCTACGGGAGTAAACCCAGACAGAAAATCTGAAGTGGTAGCACCTAAGGCGGATGGTTTCAAAATTGTGACCTCCTTCCGGCAGCTCCTGCAGCTGAGCTGATGCCAACTTGTCATGCTTTGCATTCCTTTGTATTACACCAGGGAGGTCGACAGGGGGATTTTTCTGTTTGGTCAGCCGAGGGTCCCCACATTTAGCGCCAGGCTTGTGCCCTTGGAGGCTAATCACAGGGCGCCACGGGCATGGTCTACAAAGACTGAGACACCTATGATGATGATGAATTTTATTAAAAGCTATACTTATTTATGATAGCGGGTTCACAGAAAATCTGCCATAAGTCTAGGACAAGCACAACTAATCTCAGATAGAGTGTGCTCCTCTCTGGTGCCGCCTTGCCACCAATCCAAACAGCCTAAATCCTGCCACCGATCCAAACAGCCTAAATCCTGCCACCGATCCAAACAGCCTAAATCCTGCCACCGATCCAAACAGCCTAAATCCTGCCACCGATCCAAACAGCCTAAATCCTGCCACCGATCCAAACAGCCTAAATCCTACCACCGATCCAAACAGCCTAAATCATGCCACCGATCCAAACAGCCTAAATCCCGCCACCGATCTAAACAGCCTAAATCCTGCCACCGATCCAAACAACCTAAATCCTGCCACCGATCCAAACAGCCTAAATCCGGCCACCGATCCAAACAGCTTAATCCTGCCACCGATCCAAACAGCCTAAATCCTGCCACCGATCCAAACAGCCTAAATCCTGCCACCGATCCAAACAGCCTAAATCCTGCCACCGATCCAAACAGCCTAAATCCTACCACCGATCCAAACAGCCTAAATCCTACCACCGATCCAAACAGCCTAAATCATGCCACCGATCCAAACAGCCTAAATCCCGCCACCGATCCAAACAGCCTAAATCCTGCCACCGATCCAAACAACCTAAATCCTGCCACCGATCCAAACAGCCTAAATCCGGCCACCGATCCAAACAGCCTAAATCCTGCCACCGATCCAAACAGCCTAAATCATGCCACCGATCCAAACAGCCTAAATCCTGCCACCGATCCAAACAGTCTAAATCCTGCCACCGATCCAAACAGCCTAAATCCTGCCACCGATCCAAACAGCCTAAATCCTGCCACCGATCCAAACAGCCTAAATCCTACCACCGATCCAAACAGCCTAAATCCTGCCACCGATCCAAACAACCTAAATCATGCCACCGATCCAAACAACCTAAATCATGCCACCGATCCAAACAGCCTAAATCCTGCCACCGATCCAAACAGCCTAAATCCTGCCACCGATCCAAACAGCTTAAATCCTGCCACCGATCCAAACAGCCTAAATCCTGCCACCGATCCAAACAACCTAAATCATGCCACCGATCCAAACAACCTAAATCATGCCACCGATCCAAACAGCCTAAATCCTGCCACATATCCAAACAGCCTAAATCCTGCCACCTATCCAAACAGCCTAAATTCACGATTTCTTACATAGAAGCACAAGAGCTGGTTCTGAAGGACTTCTCAACTGCAGACTTGTAATGACCCAGACCAAACGCTTATAGAGACACCAGCTGTACATAAACACTGTTAACATGTCGAGAACAAGTATCAAGAGACGGGTGTTATGGACGGTTCAGATTGAGATACTTCCTACCAATTGAGCCTTCAATCAAATGAGCGAAGTGGGTCAAAAGTGGTAAACAAATGAGAAACTACAAAACCGTACATAGAATGGAGCGACTGTTGCAATGATAAACGCATGTCTTGTTCGTATGGACACAATGTCAGACACTCCATATTTAGAAACCAGAGCTAGACAAGGTTGGCTGCTATCCACAGCAGTTCCATAGTTAATGTTTTTAGTACTGATTATCAACCCATTGTTTATGATCAGAATAGCATCTAACCCGATGGAATGAACAGCTTAACTCCGCGTGGGACCCTGGACATTCAAGTCTATGCACAGATGTCTGAGATTGGCTCAGGGCTAAGCTTTTTCACCGGTACTCTTCAACATCTATTTCATAAAAGCAAGAATAATTAAAATCCACAGGGCTAGGACGAACATAAACATTTGCAGACGATTTCTTCACATACAAGACCAGCTAAAGTAAACACGATAGCATTAGAGACACATACTATACTTTACAAGCAATCTCACAGTGGTATGAGTTCAACATCAACGTCAAACATGACGTGTGGACGTGGCACTTCAACAAAACTGCAGCGAAGGTCTTTGGCATAATCCTTGAGAGACATGTCATCCAGAGGCGCCTGTTTGGCAGATCTTGGAGTAATACTTTATTAGAACCTGTATATAAGTACTATATCGATCAAACCATACAGAGATGCAAGTGAGGTTACTTGTCACTGCCAAGTGGGAGAGGCAGCTTCTTTTCGTCTTATACAATTAGTTGGTCTTGTTAGTTGTTGATCATGATATGATAGTCTTCAAACTACCTAGGTCACAGTGTGAGACGATGAATCCTTCATTCATAATGAAGGAGAACGAATTGTTATAGGTTGTATCAAGTATCCAACCAAGACTCCTCTATTCACAGATAAGATACTTGTTTGAACGTTTACAGTTTCGGGGTGCCGAGACTGGCTTACAGGGGTGCCACGAAATATTCCAATATTTTCATGAACTGCCCCCTGCAACTGTTAATTAGGCTTATTTTCTGACTTGGTGTGGACAAATTATGGTACACTAAGGGTACCGTGTACCGTTATAGTTTGGGAACCATATCTCTTTTGTTTAACATACGAGATAACATGATAAACTACAACAGAGTCGCTCTCACTCTATTTGTTAACACTGACGATTCAATCATTGACAACTTCAGAGTCGTTCTCACTCTATTTATTAACACTGACGATACAATCATATACAACTTCAGAGTTGGTGTCACTCTATTTGTCAACACTGACGATTCAATGATAGGTTACTACAGATTCGCACTCACTCAAGAGAGGGAAATCAGAGAGCAGTGCCACGGAAAAGCGGATAGCGTGATAAGTGATAATACTCAGGATAATGATGGATCAGTAGTTCGCGGTGAGAAATGTGGTAGGGGCGTCTCTGCTAGTGTGAGATATAGTCGTTACCGAACGAAATTGGTATACACCACAACATCTTCTTAGGTTTGAGACATTGACTGAGCTGACAGCCTGGCCTCCGAGACAACCGTAGTTGGAGCATTGAATTAGGATAGGAATGACATTATAAAGTCGATCGTTGACCGTCTGGTAGAAAATTGACACGGTCATTGATCGTCTCATTAGTGTAGTGGTAGAGCACTTGCTGTTCACGAGTCAACTCTCATTACGTGTACCCTCCAATCGACTCAGCTGTAAATGGGTACTTGACTTACT
The DNA here is from genome assembly GCA_036924085.1 of Ariolimax columbianus. Classification (NCBI taxonomy): domain Eukaryota; kingdom Metazoa; phylum Mollusca; class Gastropoda; order Stylommatophora; family Arionidae; genus Ariolimax; species Ariolimax columbianus. The sequence goes on along the minus strand of JAVGWX010000004.1, from coordinate 18,102,902 downwards.
GTTATGAAGTAGAGGCAGCGAGGAGGGGAATTGCCCACGCCCCCATCTTCATAAATAATATGTGGTCTCGTTCAATGAAGTCTATAACACTTCATCCTCGACAGCATTGTCTGCTATGGGACTACCTTTAACTGGACTATAATCGATGAACGGACAATCTACAGAATGTCAAATTTTGAAATTAGACTTCGGTCCAATAGTGATTATCACTCGAGAGGGCGATAGCAGGAATCTTCATTAATACACAATCTCACCATTTGTCGAATGAAGCTGAGCATGTTTTTATGTTCCCAGAACACATGGATGTCTATTCTAAACCCAACAGAACAAAATAGAAGAGAACTCGTTACTCAGCGAAATGATATTGCTCTCATTTGTAAATCATGTGACCCATCTCATCCGACGTACCTGTCAGTTTTGTCTTTTTTCGCACGTCTGTTCCAGGCACAGGTCAGCAGTTTTAGGTTCGTTGGTTTAGTATGTATACTACCATCAGCAACGCTTCTATAGTAATACGGACACAAGACACACACACATGCATATACACACGCACTCGCACATTCCTCGGCAAGTTAGATAACAGTAGAGGGGAAAAGGGAGGGGACGTGGGTTGCGAGTAGTGTGATAAACAGATAACAGATCAACACGAATCAGGTGACTATTATGATAAACAGCTGTAAGATCGTCAATGAGACTTTTATCACATAAACAACCGTCAAATCGTGATTGAAACTTCTATCACATCAACAATTGTAAAATTGTGTTTGAAACTTCTTAACATAAACAATCGTAAGACCGTCATTTAAACTTCCATCATTCAAGAAATGTTAGATCGTGAATGAAAATTATATCACATAAACAACAGTGAAAGGGTGAATGAAAGGTCTATGACATAAAAAAATGTAAGAACGAAATTAAAATTGATATCATATAGGCAAGGAAATGTACTGGAAACGTGAGACTAACAGTATAAGCTGCAACAACAATGAATTAAATCCTCTGTCTTCTAATCGCCCACCCTATTCTCAAGACTAAATTTGTCCAAGGAAAATACAATAATTTTGTTTAGCTGGGACACAAAACATGTTTTACATTCTTAGTTCTTAATTCGGCCTGTTCATCTTTAAGGGGTGGTCACCCCTGAGCGAGTCCCACACTCAGTATCCAGTCGTTTCTGTCGCGGGCGCGTGTCGTCCAGTGTGATAGTTATCTGTCTATTGTGGGGTCGTGAATGTTGTATTTTTCTAGTGAATCTCGCCAGCGTGTTGGGGGCCCTCCCGGAAGTCTCCCTTTGTAGGTTCTACATTATAGTTTAAAAATACATAAAGATCAATACGTCCCAAATAAGACCCCCAATAACAGTTGGCTCTGTCGAGTGCATCGAATGTCGCAAACACAAGTAATACGAAACAGATATTTGCAGGGTAGAAGCCACAATGATAATCAAATAAACCAAGCCAAGAGAGGATATCTACACGTTTAGGATACAGAAGGATCTGACATGTTTCTGACTTGGGTGGACAGAGTAATAGATTTTAGAGCTTGTAGAAAAAGAAAAGGCTAAATAAATCAGATCTGCAATGCTGCGCTGCAGACATATTGATCTATGACACCTTACACCTAACAAGGTGGGGCTTGACTAATCAGTGGATTAACATTTTCTCTTAAGAAACCAATTGAGGAATACAACGGAGTAATATTCACGGAAAAAACCAATTGAAGCTTTACAGAAAGAATGCACAGAATAACCAACAGACAAGAAGCTTGAAATAGTTGTACGTTAAACTATAGTAGAATTCATGATCGCCAAGAAGATTGACATATTGAAGATTGTTGACATTAGATACAATATGAAAATCGTAATGAAAATCCACCTAAATGAGGAACATATATGGAGTGGATTAACAACAGATTGACCGAAACACGGTGTCGGTTCCTTGGTGTACAAAGAAAAGGTAAAACATATGATAGTTTCTGGCATAAGCCAATATAGTGACAGCTTCAGAAAAGATAGTATGCAGGTCTGACGTTGTGATTTGGGCCTTAGTTACATTTAAGTCAGGAAAATTGATTCCTGTTATCAACATTACTCTCTCGAAATGAGCTGCGTTGGTCAAGTGGTAAGGCGTATTAGTCGAGACGAATGGAGGTAACACAGGATGCAAATTTGTCTTTAGGGCTTACTACCGGAGCTTTCAGTAGCGAAAAGGATATATTCAGAAAGCATGTACGGTTGTGTGTGTTTGCGTGGCATTAAACACTCGATCTCAAAAGATCTCGTTAGCAGTACAATTAGAACCATTCGAGTGATGGAAACGCATCATTACTGACAATCGCAGAGAAGTCACGTAGTGGAACATCTCCATAAGCTGTTGACGTCAAACAAGGGAGGGAATGGCTTTTCAATTTTTTGTCCACCTCCAAAATCTGTTTAAGAGACACAAGACAATTTGTACCTGGCAACTGATGATACTCGCCAAACCGAGCTTCTAAATTATCAGTCTGTAACTTTCCTAGTATCATGAATGTTGCACCTGTTGTACTGAAAGCATATTTTGCTACTTCAATTACTGCAGTCACTGTATGCAATAATGCACTGTGTGTTCCTTTTGTCAGCTTTCTATTGGAACCAGATAAATGTTCCCACTTTATCAACCATGCTGCAAACTTCTCCAGATAATGAATCGACACATCGTTAGCAGATGTTTTGGCTTTGAAAAGGGATTCTTTGTAATAGTGCCAATGAACTTACTTTTAAAATGTACGATTTGCCACCATCTCAATATAATCTCAATGAAATCTACTGTTTCCGAATTGTCGTCAAGAAGACGTAGAGCAGTAATGTTATATTCAATGTTTATCAGTGATACAAAGCTGCAACTGCTCTGCCATAAACGTTAATTGCTTTTCGGATATTGGCATATTTATCTTTTCAGATGAAAGTAGTAATTCTTTTGCACTTTGTAACATAGTGCATGTTTCTTCTACTAAATCACTGACAGTGACACTGCATTGAAGAGTATCAAGTTTATATTCACTGTAACGGATCATTCGAATTTCAAGCTGTGACAACCTTTCCAGTTTACTGTTATTTATAATCCAGTGTAGATATTTAGCAGCAACCTTTTTATTCCTGAGATAGACTTCTATAGACATGTCAGGTAACACTTTAATGATGACATTTATGTAAGGTGCAGTGTTTTCTTCGATAGCCATACAGTACAGTTAAATACAGGTATGAGCTCCATCTAGCAAAGTAAACTTCCATTGCTTTTCTAACAATCCTTTCAATTTCAAACTAACCTGAGACCAAAGAGCGTAGTAGTTTTGTATAATATCTGACAAAAGCCATTGATTTTTTCTTCATGCTTTCTCACAATTTCGGAAGCACTTTCTTCTGGGTTTTTGCGAGGTTGATGTATGTCAACTGATAAATAGGAAAGCAGATCGGAAAACAATGACGAATATGCATTTGGTTTTAGAGCAGGACACTTTCGTGGAAGCACACATGTAACTCCAGATTTGTCGGTGTAAGTATTGCTTATATTTTAATGATATTGTACGGTCGAAAATGCTTGATACACAACACGCTGGCATTAGTTGGTACAACATTATTCCTAGGTATGTATTTAATCAACTTTTCCATAATTTCTACCTTACGTGAAAACCTAAATACACTCACATATCCACAAGTGCTGTTGTAATTTGATTTACATACAGGAACATACCATTTAGCAGCATTTTCGATGCCAGTCGCCAAATTCCAAATTCTTGACTGTGTTAAAAACAGGTCCCTAGGAAGTGACGTCACTAACTAGGTCAAAGGGCTTATTACTATAGGAGGCCAATGTAGGACCCCACTCACACAACTCGAGACAGTTGTGACTATAGCAGCAAGTATACGTCACCAGCATGACCTCACTCACACAGTTCCTTACATACATGGCAGAATCACTGAGACAAACGTTATGACCAGACCGGGTTGAGACAGACACCACAACTCCAAACTATGTTATGGCCGCCTGATGTAGCAGTGCTAAAAATATCATCGCATGTCAGAGAGGAATTCTGACGAAGATTTTCAGTCATAATTCCTCATTGTCCGGACTCGGTGAGTTTTCTCGTGTTCAATCAATTTTAGCCGCAGTTTTAAATCTTGGTGGTGCCGTTCCGGCAATCACATTAAGATTCAGCTTTGCATCCAAAGTTTCCCCCGGAACACGCTGGCTTCCCAGAAGATGTCCGCAAATTCATCGAAACAATTCCTGCGTATCGCCAATCGGTATCGTTTTTAGGTCAGAACTACGACTACATCTGGTCGTATTCGCGCCTGTGACCTTCGTTCTTGATTAGTGACAACATTCTTGACATTCTTTAGCAGTAACGGGGCTTTCGTGGGATCCAAGAAATTCAACTCCAGCGCCGGAATACAAATGCCCCCATTTGCCTATGTTAGCCTTTATCTCTAGATCCAAACCTAATAATATAGAACCTAGGTCCTTTCTACCTATTTTATCCACCCTAATCCAGACAGCTAAAGTCTGATTTGACGAATCCCAACCACTCAAGGATTTTGTTTCTATTCGTTCGTAATTTCGAACCATGTCGCGGTGTAATCCCAGTCTTAGCAAGCCAGCTCTCTGTCGACCAGACTACATGCTCGACATATTGTTTATTTTCAGCGACTGTAACGAGCTAGAAGAAAGCAAATTAACAACACACGAAACCTGCCTTGGATCTCCAGCGACATCATCACGAGGCGTTATTGTTGTTAGTGACTACGAGGAGTATGTTTGCTCTTTTGTGGGGAGATGAGACAATGTCTGGTCAGACAAAACATACTGGCCTGACATGTTAGACTGTCAGGTAAAACATACTGGCCCGACATATTAGACAGAGTGAGGTAAATAATACTGGCCCGACATATTAGACAGAGTAAGGTAAATAATACTGGCCCGACATGTTAGACAGTGAGGTAAAACATACTCGCCCGACATGTTAGACTGTCTGGTAAAACATACTGGCCCGACATATTAGACAGGATCAGGTAAAACATACTGGCCTGAAATGTGAGACAGTCAGGTAAAACATACTGGCTCGACATGTTAGAGAGGGTCAGGTAAAACATACTGGCCCGACATGTTAGACAGGGTCAGGTAAAACATACTGGCCCGACATGTTAGACATAGTCAGATAAAACATACTGGCCCGACATGTTAGCCAGTCTGGTAAAACATACTGGCCCGACATGTTAGACAGGGTCAGGTAAAACATACTGGCCCGACATGTTAGACAGAGTCAGGTAAAACATACTGGCCCAACATGTTAGACAGAGTCAGGTAAAACATACTGGCCCGACATGTTAGCCAGTCAGGTAAAACATACTGGAGCGACATGTTAGACAGAGTCAGGTAAAATATACTGGCCCGACATGTTAGACATTCAGGTAAAACATACTGGCCCGACATGTTAGACAGTCAGGTAAAACATACTGGCCCGACATGTTAGACAGTCAGGTAAAACATACTGTTCCGACATGTTAGGCAGGGTCAAGTAAAATATACTGGCCCGATATGTTAGACAGTCTGGTAAAACATACTGGCCCGACATCTTAGACAGGGTCAGGTAAAACATACTGGCCCGACATCTTAGACAAGGTCAGGTAAAATATATTGGTCAAGCTCCCTACTTGACCCCTCGTAGCTCTTCTTGGAAGCGGACTGATTTTATGACAGTTAGACTTACGTGGTGGGGAATCGATGTGATCCCTGTAGTAGTGGACGATACGAAAATGAAACCAAGCATAGAACAATTCACCTTCGAAACACGCTTGGGCTGTTAGGAATGCTACTGCGACCTGCCCATTTTCAGGACTCACAAAAGAGTAGTCTTAGTCATTGTAGAAATTCAACAACAACAACAATATCAATAATAAGAACTCTTTTGTGTACACTGAATAGTTCTTTAAAGGATTCAGTAAACCCCCCCCCCCCATCCCCCACCCCACTCCCCATCATTCCTAGCATGCTGATGAAGGTGAATTTGGGACCTCCAGAACAATACATGAAATAGAAGTGTGTTGTTGGTCAGTATAATGCGCTGACCCTGACGCGACGTGCTTATCGGTAAGCTGTGCCTGCCTCTGACCCTGACATGCTGGTCAGTATGCTGTCTCTGACATTGACCCTGGCATGCTGGTCGGTATGCTGTGCCTGACCCTGGCGCGACGTGCAGGTCGGTATGTTGTGCCTGATCCTGACCCTGACGTGCTGGTCGGTATGCTGTGCCTGACCCTGACCCTGACATGCTGGTCGGTATGCTGTACCTGACCCTGACGTGCTGGTCGGTATGCCGTGCCTGACCCTGATCCTGGCGCGACGTGCTGGTCGGTATGCTGTGCCTGAACTTGACCCTGACGTGCTGATCGGTATGATGTGCCTGACCGGACTAGTTTCGCAGTTCTTCACCAGGAAGTGAAAGAGTAAAAGAAACAAATTAGCTAAACGTGCATGCAGAAAATAAAATTGTAGTCACAAACAGTAAATACCCTATGATCGAATATAATGCATAAAAACATTCAGAAATGGAAACCCTGTGAAATTTAAAAAAAAATGGCGAAGAGATGTATGAAGAGTATGCTAGAACAAAAGAAAGAATCTTGAATGTATTATGATACAAACCTCACAAATATTTACTAAGAGTCTCTACAATTATTTTACAAAATAAAGTGATTCTTAGAAATTCATGATTTAATCTACCACAATTGTAATTAACAAAAATGATAAACCAATTTAAATAATAAAATAACAACTAGGATGAAATGGTAAATATATTTCAAGGAGCATCTCAAATCGTCGGACGAATTAGAAAAAAATTATAATCATCTCTATATGAAAGTGAAAGGGAGAACAATACATTGCATTGGTGAAGTCTAGTAAATAATTAAAACAAGTTAACGAAGAGCAACACTAGGAACAGTTGGACTAACAATGGGATCTGTGAAATAATGTATAAATACATGAATACATTCTAAGACAAAAATATTAAATATAGTGTTAACAGAATGAAAAATTCCTTATGCCTGCTAAAAGAACAATAGTTAATTTGAACTTGATGAAAAGCAGAAATATGAGAAACTGAAACTTTCTTGAGTATATGTCTTCTGAGTCCAAAAGGAAATAACGCTTTTAAAACTCTAGAACAAAGAAAAAGGCCAATAGTTGAATTCCAGAGCAGTATAAAATGAAAGCTATCATAAGGAAAAAATGTGCAGATCAATTTTCGAAAAAAGGAGATACTATGATTTAATTAGAGAAGAACAAGTCGTTATCTCCAAATTGAGAACTAGATAGGGACAGATGATATGACCATGTGGTGAGCATATCATAGCCGTGGAACACACGCTAAAAATCTGCACATTAACACATAAAACTTTCTTCTTATCATTCT